>CDEZ01022921.1:4006-15008 GCA_000826365.1 Acanthamoeba royreba | reverse complement strand
GCGCCGCTGAGAACGTGACCGTCCTCTACAATCACTTCAACTCGGTGCTCTCCTTCACCACCCAGAGGAAGGTGTTCCCCACCCCCAAGACCTTCATCGAATCCGAGCGCAAATTCTCGGCCTACGAGTTCGAGGGCGCCCATGAGGAGGTGCTCGCCGACTACTGGCAGTACTCTCTCGCCTCCCAGATCTTCACCGCCCTCGCCGAGTCGCAGACCGCTGAGGTCGCCACGCGTATGACCTCGATGGACAATGCCACCAAGAACGCCTCCGAGGTGCTCAACAAGCTCACCATCAAGTACAACCGCACCCGTCAGGCCGCCATTACCACCGAATTGACTGAGATCGTGTCCGGTGCCGCCGCCATCGAGGAGGCCTCGCAGTGAGCGTCATGATGAGGTGAGTGCCCCCTCTCCAATTTATCCTCTCTTCTCCTTCATCCGCTACATTTATTCTCTACCTTCTTTTGGGGCTAATCTCTCCGCCCTCTTTTCGTTCACTCGTTAGCTGGCACTATCCACGCGACGCACTGACTAGTTGTTTGTTACAGGTCATCACTTTGTTCTTCCTTCCCCCTACCTTGCTGGTGCGCGGTGCGCTGTTCTCCCTGTTTAAATAATAATGGCGAAGCCTCGCGCTCCTAGACATCACTCTGGTCTCTATGTTTTTTCCCTAGAAGGAGGAAAGGACCTTCCTTCATCTGAGTGACTCAGATTCCACCTAGTCGAAGAGGGATAAGTTGGGATCATCATCATCATTCGGGCCGCCTGCGGTGGTGGTTGGCTCTTCATCGGGCGCAGGAGTCGGTACTTTGCCTCGTCTAGTCAGCGTTACCTAATCCATTTCAATTAGACAGATGCTAAGGGAAACACGCTACTCTACTCTCTCTTGTACCTTATCACCATTACGGTAGAGTGTCACGGCTAGGTAGAGCGGGGTATTGCGAGGTAGGCCCGTGTACGCAGTGCCTTTACGTAGCGAAGAGCCAAGCCCGTTTAGTCAGGATCACACCTGCAAATGCATGTAGCAGGCAAGACGTCATACCATGATGTTTGCCGTTGGTGGAAAAGCTCAGCACTCCTTCCTCAAGATTCAGGTGAACTCCTGGTCAGGCTTGAGATCAGCACACATTACTAAGGACGAGGACGAAAGCACACCAAAAGGCGTACCGACGACGTCTCCTGTCGCATAAGAAGTTCCGTAGCCGCCGGAGGTCGATCCGTTGTGGGCCAGAGAATACCCAGTCATTGATCCGTGCGCCCAACTCGTTCGGTTGAGACCCTGTAGGATGCGTAGACACACGTACGCTGAGCCTAAATCAAGCTTGGTGTGGGTTCTGGCCAACATACCACGTAGTTCCCAGAATCAGCGTAATCGGACCACTGCTGCTCCACCACGCCTGCAGTGTCCATATGGCGGTTAGGTACAGCGGAGTGAACAGGGCACCAGTGTCAACAGTGCAAGGCTACCTATGAACATCCAGTTGCTGCTATTCTGATCGATGTGCACATAGGCCGACGTGAGGTGTTCACTAAATGGAACATCGGCCACGGCTGACACCCTGCGCCACCAACAATTAGATCATTCGCCTGAGGCTGTGTGAGTCAATGGAACGCACCAGACTGAAGAGGTTCCCCTGTGCGAAGCAGAGAGCATGTTGTTGGAAAGGAGCATGTCTCGTGATTTCTTCGCGGCGCTCCACTTCAGTGTGCCTGTATGGCAGAACGCATGACCATGTAATTTGTACGAACTCTTTGGAGGCCTGTGCGTGAAACTCACGTACCGTTCCTTGGAGTGCAGCGCAGTGCGAAGTGCGGCAGAGGCGAAACAAAGACGAACGGTTGGTGCTTTCTGTCTCCAGCTTGAGTCTGCCTGTTATCCAGACGAACCGATTCATCTTCGGTATCGCTGTCTTGCGCCCTCTCCTTGCCCTTTCGTGAGGTTATCACCAAATCATCCTGATCACACCCCATTGTCTGTGTGAAGCGGAACGCTACAGTCGGCAGAAAACGAAGATGATCGAAATCACCTGATGGTAGAAGCGACGGTAGAAGTTGTAGCGGTAGGTCTCATAGAGCAGATCCTTAGTGACCTTCAATCCTGAAATGGCAGGGTTCTCCTCAACATTGGCAACCAGTTGGCCACTTTGCACGAAGGGGAAGCGGACATAGAGCAGAAGCTCGCTCAGCAGCGCGGCTTCGTCAGCTCCCTGAGGTTGTGCATCACAGCACGAAGAACGAAGGGCTGTAAGGACATATTCTGAATTCAATGAACCGCTGAACGGTACCTTAGTTTCCTGTTGGTGCCGAGCATAGTTTAGCACTGCACTTAGGATGTCCTCCTCGAGCGCTGACACCTAGAGAAAAAGAACTTATTAGTTCAAGACAGTCAATCGATAACGGAAGTGCGGTGTTTCACCTTATCGCTCTTGATAAGTTCAATGAACGTTGACAGTGGCAGCGAATTTAACTTGCCCTATTCAAGTATGTTTAGAGCTTCAAGCGAAAAACTGTCCCTTCCTGTCCTTGTACCTCTTCAGCCAATGTATCAAAATGGGTAGCGAGATGCTCAGCACATAGGTGCTCTAACTCGTGGCATCCATACTGCCGGGCGGTGTCTAAGAGAGTACTGATGTCTACATCATCGGTTTCGGAAACAACTTTGCCGTCCGGCTCCGTCTTATCCTTTGACCGGTGCTCGAAGAGGTAGACGCCACACTTCTCCTTTAGAGCGTCAACTCCGTACTGATGTGCCGCACGGAGTACCTGTCATTAAAGAGTATTTAGATAGCTGATCCAAAACAAGGAGGGCGTGTCTTACCGCAGGGACAATCTCGGCGTTAATGGAAACCTGTCCGGTGTAGATGTACTGCAATATCAAGTTGAAAGGCACTTCGTCCTCGTCATCCAACTTGAGCTCGTTCGTACCCTCATCTTTTGTAAGCGGAGCCATGTCAATTATTAATACATTCAAAGGCTCAGTCAGCACGTACTGAGGGACTTGAGCAGAGTGGCGAAGTGGGCCGAAGCGCAAGCCAACACAGTTCTATGCGCTGCAGTGGAGATCTGTTAGTAAACTAAAGGCTTACCAGGAAACACATTTCTCTACCTGGAATACGGGAATTAGGCAACACGATCGTCATATCACTGAGCTCTTTGGTATAGAAGAGGTTCGAAATGGCTACCTGGACAGAGCGCAGGCGAGGAGTGTTCGATCATCGCTCACGCAAAGGTGAAACCTAAAAACTTCAGCGCACCTGCAAGTGCAATCCAAATGGAGCCGGCTTAAACAGTACAGCTGCCTCGTGTGTGCTCTTTTTCTTTTCCTCCAATGGCGCTTCCCTGAATAATATACAATGGACCTTAATGAATCACCTCGATCCAAGGCACTCTGATGGTACGAAGTGAAAGCCTACCTCTGCTTGAGCAAGATGTTGATGTCCTTCGTGGTCTTGGGTTGCTGGAATACCCAACATAACCCACGTTATTAGTAAACTCACCTGGCTGTGGCAAAGAAAGGGGTACGCACACAACCGTCATCGTAATACTGGTCTGTAGCTCGCTAGAGAAAGAAAAAAAAAAGAACCGTACATGCTAGAGTTAGCGCATGATCATGAAATGTGTAGTTGTATCTGTATTGAACCTGCAAAGACCAGTCGTGCTCCACCAAGTACCAGTGCGCGGTCCGTTCATCGCTCTGGCACACCACCTGCATTCACGCGTACCCATTTTCAGGTTTTGTTCACTTATTTCAAAAAGGAAATATTCAAAAAATAGGGGAAATAATATAACTTGTTTCATAAATAACAAAACTYTGGTTTTAAGGAGATTGTTAAGCGAGTTACAGCTGCTACCTACCTTAAAGGCATTGATGAGCTCAGCTTGTTTCTCTAAGCCTTGGTGTGGGCTGTGCCCGGTAGAGCCGTGGACGTCCATCATGTTTTAGCGCAGCCAACGAAGAAACGCGCCGCAAAATTATTTTCCTATCTTTTCACTTACTTTTTCCCTTGCACTTGGCACGTCAGGAATTTGAGGGAGCTTGGCGGTTACCAAACCGGCGAAGATAGTGATGGAAGGCAGTCCGGACATGTGGCATCGAGTAGCGCCTCACGCCTAAATGGCGGGCCTACGTAGGATCTTCGCCTTTCTATATACACTACTTCCATTCAAGCATCCTTGCCTTCCACACACGCCTCGACATATCCAAATAGCTTTCCTCCACATGTACACACCAAGGCAGCACCTGTTCCCCTTCGCTTGTGCTACACATGACCTCTATTAAACGTGCTTGGCAATCCATAGCATTATGCTCCAACTAGTGCTTCTCTGCTTATGCCTCTTCATACTTCTTTCCTGTATGTAGAGCTACTTCGCTAGTGTGCCCGCACGGAACCAACTTAATGCTGGGTTGATTCGGCTAACCCCTCTGGGAGTGGGTGATCGCGGGGCAACGAAGACCTTTCAACAAAAAACGTGATGCCTTACGTCAACAGATCAACAGACCCGTCATGGTGCATCTAAGCACGTGGCCTACACCCACACAGGGCCCGCAAAGCCACACACAGTGTGAACTGGTGACCAGTTATCTTCTCGCCGCGCGGGGTTGCCCGTAAGCCGGTCCGATTTCCTATTCGCTGACCGTAGACCATTCCCCCAACGCAAACTTGTCAAGCAAGTGGCGACAACTGCGGTTGCGTGTACGGGAGAGCACCCTTTCCTTGTCTGACGAAGGCTCACGCTCGCCCTCTACTGCAGCCCCGGGGCGGAGACTCACCAAGACGACAGCAGTCCACGACACGTCCTGCCCAGCCCTTTGAGTCCCTGATCATTGTTCAAGAAACTGGACTGGCCGATCGCTCTACAGCAGCCGCCCGTCATGGCCTTCCATCCACAGCATCAGGCCATGCCGCCGGTGACATCAACTGCTCCCATTCTGGCGCCCCTTAAACGGAAGCAGCAGCCGGCGCTCGCACAGGCTTGCGTTCTCTGCCGCGTGGCACACACGGCCTGCACCGGGTGGGTGCCCACCTTCCTCTCTTCGACTCTTCCTCTCTTTTCCTCCCCCCTCCTCTCTTTCTATCTCCTTGATTTCTTTTTCGTTCTTTTTCACTCTCCGCCGTCAGAGCTTATCATATATTTTTCTATTTTATTTTTTTTCGAATTTGCAACATGGAGGACATTGTGTTATCCTCTACTATCTTCAAAAACCAATTTATTAAATATTTTAGTATCATTCTTGAAGAGGTTGCTACCTTCTTCAGTTCGGTTGCTACCTTCATTATTCCATTTTATTCGAACGGCCGTTTGACGGGGCCAATGGCGGTCAAGTGGATACGCCCGCACCGTCCTCGTGGACGCCAGCGAGAGTTCCTCCTTTGCACGTGAAGTGTTCCTGGAGAGTGCAGGAAGAGTGCATTGGCTGATTGATGTTTGAAACGCTAACACATATGTGTTGGCGTGTCGGGACCGCAGGACCAAGCCGTGCCGCCGCTGCGTGAGTGAAGGGACGCCAGACAAGTGCTATTTCACTGAGCCCAAGAAGCGTGGACGTCCTCCGCGTGCGGACAAGAAGCCCAAGACCGAAGGTAGGAAAGTGGATGGGAGGCGGATGTGTGATGTGATGACACGATACTGATGGTGTTGTGGACATGCGCGATCAGCCCTGGACGATGCGTTGAATGGCGCCGGGATGACATCATCTGGAGGAAATGGCAAGGAGCAGCGTCTTACTCCACCTGCACAGCAGCCAGTACCGAGCACGCCGACAAATGCCGCTCCAGCCGGACATGTCCCACTGGCTCCTTATCCGATGCCCTCTTCATTCATCTCGCTCTTCGTGCACAATAGCTCATCTCCTCCTTTGCAATCGTATCAACCAAGCTCATCGTCGGCCGGGTCGGGCCAAGCTTCCTCTTATCCTCCGATGCCCTCCGTTTCTGGCAGTGGGAGCCTTTTTTCTCCTCCTCCTCCTTCAGGATTGCCTTTCCCACCCCGAACTTCATCGCCGACTCTCATCTCGACTCCAACTTCATCCTTTTCAGGTTCACCATTAGCTACTCCGGCCGCTTCTGCATCAACACAACAAACTCATTCACCTCCCGCCATGGATTCGCTGCTCTCTCTTCTCGTTGAAGAGGTGAAAGAGCTCAAGAAAACGGTGAAGATAATGCAAGATGACATCAGCTCGCTCACGAAGCGCCAGAACGAAGTTGAGCGGACGGTAGGTGTGCTGGGTAGCCGGGTTGATTCCGTCTCAGCATCGGTGGGCCAGTACTCGCCAGCCTCGACGTCGAACTATTTATCGCCATCACTCAATGGGCAGCACTCCTCGAGTGAACTCTCCACACTCCCTCAATCTCGATCTTATCACCACTCGCTTGATCCAGGAGGACCTTCATCACATCTATCGTCGGATTCATTTCCCTCATACGCGTCGCTTCACGAATCGCTTGTGGTGGCTCGACAGAACATTCTACAGCACTTCCCCTTCCTCGCCGACTACGATCTTTCTTCGCCCAGCACTCCATTCGTTGTGGATGATATCAGGTCTAGCTGAATTTCATCCATTAATAGGTCACCCTGTGGCTAACTTTCATGATGGTACAGGAAACCTACGTGGGCGTATAGGATCCTACCTCGGGAACTCGGTGAGGACATGAAGTCGCCCACCATCATCTATGCCAACACTGCTTATGCCCGTCTTACCGGTTACTCGTCGGTAAGCGATTTCTTCTGGCTGGAGTAACAACAAACAATTCTGCTCACGTAAGGTTTCTTCTAGCATGAGTTACTTGGAATGAGTTCACAACGAGTTACCTATCTGGAAGATGAGCACAAGCGAAAGATAATACACTTGGTCTATCAACGGTACTGGCCCTCCGAAAAGGTTCCACTTGCTACGTTTCTTATCAATCGATTCCGACATGTAGAAGCGCGGTTCCCTATACAGACGTGTACAATCTGTCATATAAATGTCTCCGAAAGGACGGCCGTGTGCTTCGACTGCATGCGCGCTATCAGATATTCTACAACACTAGTGGCAGGGTACGTTAGAAGAGAGCTGCTGACTGTGTCCGGTTGCTCGTATCAACATTCCTCTATTGTTATTCAGTGGCAATGGGTTGTGGCCTGCGTCGAACGTTTCGAGCATCTACCTGATAGCGAGGAGGTAAATAATAAGGCGCTCATCTCGCATTCTTCTCCTCAAGATGGCCAACGATCGGGTTTGTATTCCCCGACCCTTTTTGTCCCGTTGCTCTGGCTTAAGCTCTTTACAGGCACTTGCCTCTATTGTGGAGGTGCGTCGAATCCATCCGATGCAGGGGATGGACAGGCGGCCATCTCGCCTCTCGTGTGTCAGACGTGCCTTTCGCGACGACCCAAGCCACCACACACGATTCCTACCTTCAATACATTTCCAACCTCCTCTCCTCTGCCACCTCGTTCATCGGATGGATCCGGGCAGCACGCTCCGTTCTTTCATCCACCGCTGCCGCCAGAATCGAACGGCCATGGGCGCGTTCCAGGCAGCGGCCATCACGGAATGACGCCGCACTCCCCGCCGCCTCCTCAATCACCTGACTACGGAGGGTATTGGGGCATTTGAGCGACACCAACCCATATTGTGAGGACTGTCGCGATCGACAGTCTCTCTTATTTTTGTGCATCCACAACATGTTGCGATCAAGCATATCGGTACCTCGTTTCTCCTCTTGAGGACGTCAGCTCACTCATTCACCCATCCTATCTCTCGTTGGGCACCCAGCTGAACTTCTCCGTTCGTTCCTGCTTATCGACGTGCGACAGCCCGTCCCTATGCCGTGTGTCCCTCGTAGAAGTCAACAAGGAAACCATCATCCTCTACATCTGTTACCTACGCCACCTCTTCTAGGCCAGGGAGCTCGCAAGCAGGGAATGTCGCTGATCGCCGATCAGACACACGACAAAAGCACGAACGGAATGCAAGCACCGAAAAATCAGCGATTCATCCGCACTCCGAACAGACACAGCACACCGATTGGTCGACGCTCCTTGGTCAAAGTACCTGGCTCCAGTGCGGCCACCATCGATGGCAGTGGGGTGCTCAAGTTATTCAGGCCTACTCCTTGCCTGCGCCTCCTCCTGTAGTCCTTCTTCTTTCCACCTTCCATATTGTGACTGCAAGCAAAGCCAACGTAAAGACACTAGCAACCTGACCGAAGAAACCCCCAGCACAATGCTTCGTCGTGCGATTACATCGAGGGAGCCTGACAAAGGGAAGAGACCACGTAAGGCGGATGCAGACGGTGAGTCGGAGGTAGAGGAGCACCTGCGGCAACTCAAGATGCGCGCCCAGGCCAAGGCGAAGGGCGCCCAGGATCAGGAGCAAGGGCATCATCATGAGGAGCTACCAGCTGGGGCATCCATCATAGAGCTGCCGCAGGACGGTGCAGAACCGAAGGGAAAGCGAAAGAACAAGAAGTGGGGAACCATGAAGAGGAAGAAATGGCTTGGGAAGATCAAGGAGCAGATTGCCGAAGCTGGGAACCCCTCCACCGTGCAGAACGGCAGCAACAGCATGGAAGCAGTGGCTATCGACCTGGGTAAGGGCCACACTAAAGAGGAGCTCGCCCAGGCAATGGAAAAAGTCGTAGAGACGCTCGGAGGTACGTAGCTCCTATTCTCGGTTCGCAGCTACAATTCCTTAACTCTTCCCCTTTCTACCACGATTAGACAAGAAGAAGTTTGAAGAAGACGGGGTGGAGTGCATACTTTCCCTCATGAAGGTTTATTCAAAAGACCCGCCTGTTCAAACCGAGATATGTCGCCTTCTGATGGAACTCGCCGTCAAAGGTACCTCTTGAATGTTCTTCCGCCTGACTGAGGAAACCTAACGTGCGCTGTGCAGCAAGGAACCGGACGAAGATCAGAGAAGCAGGCGGCGTCCTTCTGGTAGTTATCACGATGCAGAATCACACTAAGGACCACTTAGTACAGACCTGGGCCAGCGGGGCTCTCCGCAAGCTGGCCATAGATCGTATCTCTAGCTAAATCTCATATCATCTGCGATGAAGTGATGGATTGACTGGACTGTCGTGGTGTTTAGCTCTATGCAGGCGGAGAATAATCGAGGTGGGTGGTATTGAGAGCATCCTCTCGGCGATGCTTCGACATCAGCTAAGGCCGGCTGTGCAGGAGCAAGGCTGCGCTGCTCTTCTCAACCTATGTTTGGGAGAAGGTACGGAGAGTGCAGGGCAATTGATCAGGTACGTCTCTGATTCAACGGATCCGTCAGATCGAGGGCGGAAAGAGGTACAGCACAATGGAGGTATCCCAGTGGTGATCAGAGCAATGAAAAACTTCCCTCAACATACCGGAGTCATGGCTATGGCCATGGGAGCCCTTGGCCACATCGCAGTTGAAGGTAAACTGGCGGTTGCCGTTTTTGGTCTGGAGCGTATTACACTAAACTTAACCGGACTGGATACACAGATGAGAACAAGAATACGATAAGAGAGTACGGCGGACTAGAGTTGGTGATCGAAGCTTTACTGAAGCACACGGAAGATGAAGTGATCGAACGAGCATGCGGTGCTCTCAAGGTGCTCTCTCGGAACGGTGTGTTGATTCTATCTCCCTTTGCCCTTCTGAAGACTTCCTCACCGTTCCAAAATGGTCGCAGCCATCAATGCCAGCGAGATTGCCAAGGAAGGCGGCATTCCAGCTTTGCTTCAGGTCATGGAAAGCCACAGTCATCATCGGCGAATTCAGGAGTATAGTGCGGCTTGTCTGCAGAATCTGTCAGTTGATGGTGAGCATCAAGATGAAGTATTGAGGGTTGATACTAACTTATGACGTGAAGACTTCATCAGGGATAGAATCGTCGCCCGAGGCGGAGTGCGACGCATCGTGAAGGCAATGTTGGAGCATCCCAACGATCCCGCAGTCCTGGGTCAATGCTGCGCCACTCTGATGAACTTTGCCACTACCGGTAAGGCTTGCGTGCTGAGTCTGAAGAACTTGAGCAACAGCGTCTTAACTCGATAATCAGACAATAACCGGATCGTGATGATGTCGGAGGGAGCGATTGAAGCGGTGCTCTTTGCCATGGACATGCGAGATAACCCCGTCATCCAAGTACCCATCTCAATATTGATGAATGAGGCAGGTGTTAACCACACTTAACATATCCTCTGTACCACCAGGAATACGGTTGCGCCACGCTTGCAAACCTAGCGCTCAATGGTAACTTATATGTTCATCAGACCTACCCCTTCAAGCACTCAAATGATTACATTCCTCCACGCAGGTAAATGTGCGCTCAAGATATCTGAGTTGGGCATCGCGGCCATCCTTGCCGCGATGATGGAGTTCCCGGAGAACGCGGGCATCCAGACGAAGGCCTGTGGGGCAATCCTCAACCTTTCTGAATATGGTACTCACATTTGATGCTGACGCTATTTACTGGAGCACGCCGCTGAAGGAGACATGTCATCTGTGAATGAATAACCGGACAGAGGTCGTGCGACGGCGGCTCAACCGCAAACGTGCCGCACAGTTGTTGATGGAAGCCATGGAGAATCATCCGCACCACGAGGAAGTGCGCAAGTACACCTCTGCCGCCCTGCTTCGGATCATGAGCGACGACGGCAAGCCTGTTGAACTTCCTTTCTAGTGCAACGTAAATCTTTTACCTGTTTTCTTTTCGTTTGTCACAAAAGAGAATAGCAAATTTCGTGATGGAGAGCAAGGAGGTACCACCCTTTTCATTTTTTAACTCTCTTTATTCACAATACAAAAATAAAACAAAATAAAATAAAAATTAACATTCCATAGACACATAACCTCTGTTTTTTCAATTCTCAAGTTCTTACTCGGGCAGGTGATGACGTACCCTGAGCGCCCCACCTTAGTGCGCTACCCCCACCCGGTGCTACGACAAGTGGCGCAGCCAGTCACCGTGTTCGACGATGAACTGCGCCGGTTCTGTCAGGCCCTCTTCAAGTGCATGGAGGCGGCGCGCG
>CDEZ01022918.1:0-17127 GCA_000826365.1 Acanthamoeba royreba | reverse complement strand
CGTGTGAGACCAAAGTCCGACACCTTCACGTTCCACTTGTTGTCCAGCAGAAGGTTCAGCGACTTGAGATCCCTGTGCACGATTCCCGAAGAGTGCAGGAACTGCATGCCCTTGGCTGCCTGATACATGATCTTCACCTTCAGCGCCATCGGAATGTCCGGGATCTGAATATTCAGGAGCGTGAGTGTCAGAGATTGACGTCAAGGTAAAAGCCAAGTGTGCAAGATGATACCAGATCGTTGTGAATCAGATCGAACAGCGAGCCGAGCGCCATGAACTCCATGACGATGCACATCTTGGGTGGCTTGGTGCAAGCGGCCATGAAGAGCACCACGTTGGGATGGCGCAGATGGGACATGGTGCGCGCCTCTTCGATAAAGTTGGCAATCATCGCCTTGGTGACCGTGTCGGAGGAACCCATCAGTTTGACGGCGACCTCAGAGCCCTTCCACATGGCCTTGTGCACTTGGCCATAACCGCCTTCGCCCAGGATTTCTCCCACTTCGAGCTCTTCGTACTCGATTTCCCAGTCGTCACGCTCGCGTCCTCGCCTCAGGAGTAGGAAGACGAGCAATAGAATGATGGCAATGACGATGAGGAGGAAGATCACGCCCACGGGAATAACCGTGCCGAGGACTGGCGCTAGCACATTGTCACTCGAAGAAGAACGCAGTGTCTCGCAGTAGGTGCCTGTGTAAGCATCATCGCATGAGCACTTGCTGGAAACGCAGGTGCCATGGTCGGAGCACAGGACGCCGTTGGACACACAACCGTAGACCGAGCTGACATAAACGCCGTTGCAGGTCACATTAGTTATGACCGTCAGCATGCGGGACTTAAGCACGCTTGTCTGACTGGCCACAGCAATCTTGTTAGCGATGGCGATCGAGTCGGCCTGATCATCGGTCTGCGTCCAGTAGATCCAGTCAACCTGAATGTGTGAATGCCTTCTATGAGACTCGGCGCAGGACAGGAAGCGGAAGCTTAGCACGTACAAGAGCCTTGGCCTTGTTGCAGTCAGTTAGGGAACGCGTCTTGACCATGAGAGCATTGTATGTGATCATCGGCCAGCTTTCGTTACCCGGAGCGTTAATGGTGTACATAGCGAGTGGATTGGGAGCGTTCAGCACGGCGGCGAGAATGTTCTCTTGCACGGCCTCAACGCGATACCCCGCGGAGTTGATGAGGGCGGCCTGCTTCATGTTGGTCGTGGTAAGGGCCAGGAAGGACACCCACCTGAACAGAGAAAGAGTGAGCATCCAGTGCCGCGTAAGTACAGTAGCGACCTCTGTGCGGGTGAAACATACGGGATGAAGGAATAGGGCATATCGCGAGCGACGGTGAAGTCGGTGAGTGAGGCGATGCCTACGCAGCGCCAGGGTTCCTGTTGGACCACGGGGAACGTCACCTGAGTCCCGTTGCCCACCGTATTCCTGAACTCCTCCACGTTGAGGCTGATGGCCATGGTGACCACCTGCGTAATGACTTGCGCCGTCGTGAGGTAGATGACAGTGATGTTGCTTGAAGGTATCTTATCCTTGATAGTCGGGTTGAGTCGGGTGATGTTTTCGTGGTCCCATGTCTTGATCCTGTTGAGGTAGATGTCGGAGATGATGTCAAAGGACAGCAGAAGGGCGAGGCTCTCGTCGTAGAGCTCCGGGATGTTGTAGACAAAGTCGTAGGCGTACACCACCACGGGAATCAGCTGCACGTCGGGCAGCGACGCCTGCTGGGCGGCGCTCAGAGCCGCACCGGTGGAGCCAAAATCGACGGCGTTCTCAGTGAGGGAGGCAACGGCAGCCACGGAACCCGTGGAGTAGTACTTGAGCTTGAAGCCCGACGTCTCATAGTCCGTCGCCCACGACTCGTACACGGGGAACGGCGGACCCTCGCCCACGAGGTAGGCCGTCGTGAGCGCCAGCTCGCCGTTACAGTAGACCTTGGTCAGCTTGTCCAGCAGCCACTGCCGGAGCACCGTGTTGAGCGTGGCGTAGCCGCCGGACGACGAGATCACGCTGACTGCCGCGTCGTTGATCTGCGTCCACGTGAGGAAGGTGAGCAGCTCCTTCACCTTCGAGCAGTCGGCCGCGGCCAGGTCAGTCGTCACCAAGGCGTACACCAGCGCGCTCAGCGGCCACGCGTTGCCGCCCTTGTTGATCAGGTCGGCCTGCTGGTCCGACTGGGGCGTCGCCGCCGGCATGGCGGCCGTGATCGAGGTGGCCGAGAGCACCACGCGCGAGCCGTTGGCGTTGACAAAGGTCATCGGCGCCAGCCCGGAGCTGGAGAGCTCGGGGTACATCATCATCACGATCGAGTGCTCCCACCCGGACAGCGCCAGCGCCGCCGAGCGGGTGGTGGGCGTGCAGGCCAGCTTGACGCGGCCGTCGAGGTAGGGCCGAAGCGAGGCCAGGCCGGCGGTCTCGACCGAGGCCAGGCTCGGGTCGACGGCGGTCAAGTAGCGGTCCATGACGCTGGGGTAGCCCGACGTGTCGTTGCAGAGGATGAGGGTGATGTTGCCCGACGGGAAGGTGATGTAGGGGTTCAACGCCGTCAGGCGCGAGTCGGACCACGCGTAGAGGTCGCCCTTCATGAGGGCCACCAGGGCCGCCTCGTCAAAGGCCAACATGTTGGCGGGCGTCGTGGACGAGGCGTTGGGGAACTGTGTAGGATTGATGGCGAGCACCATGGCCGAGGCGAACATGGGGAGGGAGTAGATGGTGAGGTTGGCGCTCGACTGGGTGGTGTTGTTGAGGACGATGGACGTCGCCACGTAGGTCGAGTAGCCGCGCGTCACGGAGGTGTAGGCGTCCGTGATGTCCGAGTAGGCGACGTAGGTGAAGGGGACGTTGTCCTTGACGAACTCGTACGAGTTGGACAGCCCCGTGAGCACCACCTGGGGCCAGGTCTCGCCTGCGCCCTGTACTGTGAAGCCCTCCGCCACCAGAGTCCACCGGCCGGTAAGGAGGACGACAACCAGGAGGAGGAAGAAGAAGAAGAAGGCCTGGAGCCTCCCTCTTCCGGGAAGAGGCGAGAAGAGATGGTGACGACCCATCTTCGACAGAGTAGGAGTAGGGGTAGTCGTCGTGATGATGGGGGCACAAAGGGTGGTTTAGATCTCCGTCTTAGGAGAACCGTATGGAAGAGTCTGAACCACCGCAACAACTCCTGCGAGTTGTGCTCAGAACTCTGATGGGAGGGGAAAGGAAGGGAAGACAGACTGCGGTAGCAGCTGGTGTGTTTGTGTGTTAAATGGTCGAAGGTGTGGAGGGGACAGGATGCGAATGGTGAATTATGGGGGCGGCCGTTGTGTCTGTCCGGGCCCGCAGCGAGACCCGTTGGATGGCGTTGGCAAATCAGCACTTGCCCTCGCTGATCCCGCCTAGCACAGACCCGGTCGGTCTAGGCTGGCGTAGCCGGGTCCACCGGGTGGGGAATGATGCGGATCGGGAACACGGGCACACACGTGGGAGGTGACGTGTCATCACGCGAGTGGGCCAAGCACACCCGGCGGGGAAAATTCGGTCGTTAAGGGCGCTAACCCCGATTGGCAAAAGGAAAGAAATAGCGCAGTTGGTCCGCGTACGTGCTCGGCTTGCTGGAGTTGTTCTACGGCGTGGAGGTTGTTCGCTCAAGGCTAGATCCCGACCTAGGCCCGCACAGGGTTGGGAACGCTCATCAACCTCCACGGGTGCCATGGTGCCGTAGTTCTTGTCTCCGCGCGGCGACACAAGCGTATCCCCTCCGCTCTTTGTCGTAAGAGGACACAACAAGGAGCAGCTAAAGGGCAAAATCTCTGCTGTAGACACCAAAAAGTGCAGCACTCGTATGCTCTCCCTCTTTTCCTTGGCTGCTGTAGTTGCCCTCCCGATGCTCAGCCAGAGGCCAAGCCATGGTGTGGGATGGGCAGGGCGGCACAAACATTATAACTTCACGTGACTTATAGGCGTCGGTGGTAATCCGCCACCGGGATTGCGCAGCGCCAAGAACAACGCGCCACCTGCTGCCTGACAGATCAGCCGTCAACTTTCTTGTCTCACGTGTGCGTGTCAACGGGCAACAGTGGTCGCATACCTGCCTCAAACTGTCACGCATCTGGCCAATCTCATTTCGGAATTTCAGAATCGTTTCCAAACGTATCTCAAAAATCCAAAAAAAAATGCTTGCGGACTCGCCCATTGGTCGCGAGTTGTGTCAGAGCGTTGGCGTGAGTGCACCATCTTCTGCCTCAAAAGAAAGAAAAAGGGAAGGATTGAGTCATCAATGGGGGACAAGGCGAAGCTGTTTGAGCAGAAGATCAAGGAGGCGTCACCCGGCTACCGCAAGCCCGAGGAGGGCGGACCCCCGCCTACCCGCCACGAAGACGGGTCGCCATCTGCTGGTGGATTGAAGGCCAAGTAAGATGAGATCCTTTTTGCTTTTTTTTTCGAAATTTGTTTTGATTGTTTTCGTTTTTTGTTTTTTTGTTTTTTTATAAGGGCGTACCCAATACGACTTTTTGTTTCCTAAAATGGATAAGCTTTCCTAATTGGTTAACCTGGTGTCGGTTGGGCGTCGAAAGGTTCGAAAAGCTGGCGAACCCGGACCCGCCGAAGGCCACGACAGGCAAGGTAGGCTGGGTGGACGACCGGGACCAGGGACGCAAAAAGGTCCACAAGCCGGGCTACGACCCCACTAAGCCGCCTCCGCCGCGCTCCCTCTCTGACTTGCCTTAAGCTGTGGACTCCTCCACCTGTCGCGTGGCAAGTCCCAGTACTTTGGTTTCCGCCAGTGTGATGCTGATCTCGAAATGATGACGATTGAAATGAAGTAGTGTATGTACAGAGTTTATGATCCCTTTCCACGTATGCCTTCGGAATGAGTGGACAGACGACTTCCAACAGAGTGGATGAGTTCGACGTTGAAATGATTGACCACTACCAGGGCCACATGACCTACGTTGGCCCCTCCTGATTATAGCGCTGCTTCATGCGACGCAAAGAAGGGAAGACCACTGCCCATCGGTCCAGCAGCTGCGCCATGTCAAGGTGAGCGCCAAAGTTCACTTTGGAAAAGCCTCACAGAGGGTGAGCACCTGCAGTAAGGTTTGGTAAGAGTCGTAGGCCGCGAGATCGGTGAGGATGTTCAACACGGGAAAATAGGAGAGTGCTCCATTGCTGTGAAGAGAGGCTGATGAGTTAGTCTCTGTCGCACTCTTGCGTCTCGTTGCCATTTGCCCTACCTGCAGTACATGCTAATCGGTAGTGACCCCAAGCGGATAAACTCTCTCAGCCACTTAAGCGCCTCTTCGGGCTGCATCACACCACGTTTGCGGATGACGACCAGCCTCCACACTATACACGGTTCAGCTGGAGGGAGTACCTTGGACAGATTGTACCAACATTCAGCACGGAATGTGTTCAAGTACAACAGCAACGATACATACACGGCTTCAGAAAAGTTGTTTACGTCTGTCCCAGGCCAAGTTTCAGTTAGCGATATGGGAGCATAGCGTTGCTCGATAGTGATGGACAGTACCTCTTTCTTTAGCCTCATTGTAGAAGGAGTTGAACTGCACTTCCATTCTATCCATGAGGTGGAGGAAGTGATGGAAGGTGGTGAGTAACTCAGCAAGGCTTCCCACTCGACCTTCAGCTCTCGCAGCTTGCAATTGCTGCTTGGCCAACTTGATTCCTATTGATACATAACTCAGCACTCAAGTTTCAAAGAAAGAACTACTAGTGCAAGAAAGCACACCGATCACCGTCTGCAAAAGAAGACGTCCGCTGTAGGCAATCCTCGAAACCGAGACCAGCGAGATGGGAATGATCTCTTGACTGCGATTGTCAAGCGCAAACAAGGGATCGTAGGAAGCCGTTTCCAATCGCTTGTAGTCCCTATCGATCACCAGCTAAATGGTTCAGTGCTTGTACAGAGAGACAAAAAGTGTGGAGGTGTGTTACTGATGCAAGACTGCAGAAGAGCCTTCGTTGTTGATGTCCACCAATGCAAGAAGAAGTAAGCAACGCAAATTGGCATCGGTGTTCTGCCAACAGAGCACATCAGCCACAGAAGTTAGCTCGATACTGGTCCTTCGATAAATGAAAGGTATGTGCCATGTACCTCAGCTCCTATCTGCTGACAGATTACTTTGGCCATGTGAAGGAAAGAATGAATATGTTCGTCAGGTTCACCCAGCTCATCTGTTCCAAGTCGAATATCGACCCAGGCCAGAGCTACAAGAGCCTGTCTCCGCCCACACTTCAGCCAGCTTTCTGTAAGATCAAGCAAGTGGAAACGAACCTGTGCAACAGAGTAGTCAGGCTGATCAAACAAAAAACTCAACTCCTCCCGAGCCTTCATTCGATACTCAACAGCTTCCCTTATTCTGCCCGTGAGAAGAGCACCTGTATTGTTCGCAGAGTTAGTCAAACCACATCACAACAATTGGCGAAGTTGCTGCACATAGCCGTACCAAGAGCAAGAGCTATGTTGATGCTGAGTGAGAGTGAGGTCCTTCGTTCCTCTTCATGATTCGCAATCATCTAGACACGTCCAGAAGTGAGTTGGGTCCTGCACAAGGGACTAAGGGAGCATCCTAACCTTAACGTTCTCCTCGACTAGTACTGCAGGATTGAGCGGTATGATGGGCCACAGATGGGAGCGATAGACTCGTAAGTGATGTAGCTTGATCTCCAGTTGGTGAAGATCTACTTCCGCAGTCCACAGCGGAACGGGAGGTGAATCGGAAGGTAACGAGGTTGAAGAGCGCACATTGGAACTAGGGCTAGTCACATGGACAGGCTTAACATCGTCGCACTGCATGAAGAGATTCAAAATCTTGTTCATCTGTGTTTGCTCGTCGTCCTCCTCGTACTTCGCTGTCACAGGCAGAGAGTATTGAGTTGTTCGCAGAGCAGGAGCTGCAACAAAAGGGGTGACCAGAGCAGACTCTGATACCGCTGAGGTAGATACAAAATGTAAGCACTCTGCCTCTGCTTCAAAACATGAGGAGGATTCAACTCACCCCGCTTGGCTCTTCCTGTGGACACAATCGCAGCATGCAGTTCGTCGAATCGGCTTACTCGTCGATCGTGCCGTTGCGGAGGCGCTTGCCCCTGTTCAACGGACGGATGCTGGAAGTGGTAGAATGGTAGCGGCATAGACGAAGCTCGTCGCAGTGGTCCATGATAGGAAGATGCTGATGATGGGGAAGGTACAGGCAGAGGCAAGAGTAAAGCAGGACTTGATAAAGATGAATGATATGGCGGTGATGAACTGTAAGAATCAGGATACTCTTCGTCAGCATGCTCCATTTCCACATCAGCTGCGTTCCGCTTTCGGCGATTCGAAGCCTTGCGCTTTCCACCGCTCCGGCCGACAATGAAGTTAAGTCCCGCGCCCACACCAATCTGGGAGAGCTTGTTGTACACTTCCTGCAGGCTTGCACCTCTCCCTATCTCTCCACTCTTCACCGACACCTCCGGAAGTGCCGTGCGGGGAGTCGATGCAGCGGATGAGAATGAGGAAGGTGACGACGAATCCGCAGTGACTCGCGGTACAGCAGGCCCAAACGCATCCGGTGATAGGCGCATGGAAGAAGAAGAAGAAGGATATAACAGCGGTGGTGATGATGCCGCTGATGATGATGCCGATGTCGTTTCCACGGAAGAGAAGTTGGATCCGGTTGGCGTATGCCGTCCATTCCGCGACAACAGGACTGATGATCCTGATGTCAACAGTGGCGGCGACGCTCGTCCGACAGAGCTGATGGTGGCGGTTGTGCCAGTGGCGGCGGAGCTCGCGTAGTAGTCGTAGAGCACTGAACCCAAGTGCGCCGCTCTTCCGCCGCGTGTCTCCCCGGCTTCGCCCGGGACTCTTCCTGTCTCTTCTTCCTCATTCTCTTTATCTCCGATTCTCCCACCGGCAGCGTCCATGTGAGGGAGTAGTGTCGATCCCTCGTGTCGTGGCAGAGCGCCAGCAGGCGACGGTGCAGCAGCCTCTCGGCCGACGCCGGTCCCGCGACTCCTCTCTTCTTCCCCCACCACCACCACCACTACACCACTCTTGGTCCTTCGGTCCTCCTCTTCCGCGTACCAAGTAGCTCCGTTCATGCACCACCAAGAAGGTGAACCTTCTTTTATCTTTTTAAGAACAAAATGAGATTAATAAGATTAAAAAATTAGAAACTTAAAACAGGAGGATAAGTGAAAAAGAAAAAAAAGATGATTATGTGGAACAACGGATTTGAGGATTATTTAAAAAATAAATCGCCGAAGATGAACCTTAAGTCAAGTGTTGTCCTCTTGTTGTTGACGATGACTCCAAGTGTTCTCCTTTGCTGCGGCAACACTTTCCTTCGCCAAAACGGAGGAGAAGAGAGGACCACGGCCGGTACAGCAGTGCTCGTTCGGAGCAAAATGCAGGATGAAAAAAGCCGCGGAGAAAGCTAAATAATCCTATTGGTGTGATCGTAGTCGACAAGATTAATGATTGGACAGTGAAATCTGCGGTCAATCTCGCCTCCTTACTTCTTGTGCTCCTTGATGAGGTGAGTGAAAATGACCTTGCGTGTCGCACGCATCTTGCTGATGAAGGCCGGCGCGTGGTAGGCAGCGTTCTCCGCGTTGATGACTGGTGAAGGGGAAGAAAACGACGAGGAGGGGGGATGAAGTGACATGATGAGAGGTTTTCTCGAGACGACAGACAAGAGGGGACGGGAGTACGTTTATGTAGGAACATTTGCTTGAACTGCGGGCCTGCCGCGAAGACCGGAGGGTCAGGAAGGTACGGGGCAATTGGGGCCACGCCATCCTTGCTCACTATCTCAATCCTAGGAGCATACCAAGCAGAGGTGCAATAGTCAAACGTCAAAGCAGTCTCCGCTTGGTGTGCTAAGGGATGAATTCGCGCACCTGTAGAAAGTCTCCTTGCCCCGGTCGGCAGGCAGGAACTCGGGGTTAGTCTCTTCGCGCACGACAAACCATACGTCTAAAACATATGTCCGCTTTCAGTCGTCCGGGGTCAGTTTCACTAGCCATCAAGGAAATGTACGGTTGAACTCTGACGCAATGCACGTAGGATCAAAGGTAGCCTCTCCCGCTTGGAAGATGATGACTACAACGTCATTCCCCAAGTGCCGCTTTCGTTCAAGCTTGGGATTGCGAGTTAGGTATGTGGACTGAGAACTCGGATTGAATAATGGGTACAGGTACCTGTTGTATATCCTTTTTGGAGAAGGGAAGCAGCGTCGAGACGTGGTACATGATCTCGTATGGCCGCTCTGGAAGATCCGATGGCAGCTCGGCAAAGACGGAATGCTCGCCAGTTGAACCACCTGCACTGAGGATGTGAGTTTCTTTTTGGCAAGCAGTGAATAAATGAGATGGAAACAAGCTTACGGCTCACGTCAAGACCACCGTCGTATTTTTTCCATCCTTTGAGTGGTATTTTATCTCCGATCGTTGATAAGAACTTATCGAACTTAATGCTGCTCATGTCTGCTCAAACATTAAAGTGTCAACTCAGTGGTGGTACCACTTCAAAAAAAGATACGCACTGTTTGTGAACATGTCATTTTCTTTAGTCTGACCTTGGCGGCAGAAGAGCACTCCGAACTTGTACCGATAAACATGCTGGAAAGAAAGAATGGATGCAGACTTAGCACATCATCAAAGGATTCTCATAAGCGGAGGCAATGTACACATCCTTCCTCGAATTTGAGAAGCTCCTTGTGAAGTTTTGGGCTCGTTATCACCTTAATCGCATCAACCGCAATCCGCTTATCGACTGTATCAACCATGTACTCAGTGTGAATATAGTTAGGCAGGCCAGCACATCTTTGTACCGTAAGGGATGACTTTTTTTCGGCCAGCGCTCGGTAGATCCTTCACAGGGATCAGCATACGTTCAACAGCCTGCCGGAATACCATAAGCACAAGTTGAAGAAATCTCTACAGTGAGCATTTGACACCTTTTCAGATCGGTAGATGACGCGCCAGTTTGTCTTATCGCGAGTGACCGAGATGATAATGGGCCCCAGCACTGGATCCATTCCACAGTAGTTCTTATGTTCTGAGTGTGAGCGCAGATTAGCGTGTTGAATCGAATGTGATGAAGAAAGCTAATTTTTCTCAGAACCTTTGCCCATGAAGTAGTCTTTATACCAGGCGATATTGTGCTCGGCATTCTCGATCTCGAATTGTACCTCCTCCTGTATCCAGTTGTTGAGCCCACTGACAATGAAGCCTACACTGATGGGAGTTACGTACAGAGTGGTACTTGGTATTGATAACACGCGCCTGTCCTCTCTCCACGCTGAAGCCAGGCGCGTCAACCGCTAATCGTACAAGCTGCACGGTCCCATAAAAATTAGGGCACTTGGCAGAATCTAAGTATGAACTAACCTTGGAAGTATCGGCAGGGGCCTGTTTGGCAGCTTCCTCCTGTTCCTTGAGCCTCTTAGCAGCCTCTTCGGTCTTAAGTTTCTCTTGATAAAGACGCTCTCGCTCGACTCGAGTGAGTCTTGTCTCTTCTTTCTCTTTTCCAAAGTTAAGAATCTCGTTGACCACTGCACGCCTCAGATTAGGTTCGGAACTGTTGATGGTTTCAAGAGAGGTATACCCAGAGTGAAAGCTTTCTCCACATTCTCACCAGTCTCACTGGATGCCTCGGTAAAGGGTGCCTTCCACTCAAACGCAAGTTTCTTCCCGTCAGAGGTCAGCACCTCTCTTCTGTCCTCCTGATCCACTGTGGTAAGGTGGTAAACATTCAGAACTGAATTGAAGTGTTCAGCAAGAAATATATCAGGCTTACTCTGGGTGCCCACAATGCACATAGGCACTGAGCGTGTGTCCTTGGCTTTGAGAATACGTTCCTTGTAGCTGGTCAACATGTCTAGTGATCCTCCCGTTAGTCCCGTTAAAATCAAGATGCTTGCAGCATCATCACATACCAAAACTACCAGCATCGGCGATGTTATACACCAGAATGAATCCGTCACCCCAAGACAGCCACTGCATGCACTCGCCCGTAAGGAGTGTGATCAAGTGCAGGTTACCTAGCTCGGGGATAGAGTAGCCACCTTTGGATAGAAATCACTGTAAAGAGCCGTGTCGCCAGAGATGTCGCGTATATGAAGATTGTACTCCTCTCCATTGATAGTCATTTTGTGAACGTGATCGTCCTCTGCGTTCCGTAGCGTGTTGATAAGTTTTCCAAGAAGCTGTTACATGAAGTTGGATAATGGTACGGATTGTGGGATCCTCCACATCAATAAATTCATTGAGCCGAAGGCGTGTCACCAAACACGATTTGCCGCACTGTAGCAGAAATCAAGAGTGAGTCATCAGAGGATGGTGAGGTCTGTATATTAAGTACCTGCGGTCCAGCCATCACAATACGGATGTCCCTTCGGCGTTGTGGTTGCGCGTTTAGCTCGCTGGATAGGAAGAGGTAGTGAGCCTAAGGGGGACGATCTTTGCAATAATATTATTGCGCATACCTCTTGTCATCTTTTTCTTTCTCTTTCTCCTTTCGAGCCTTGCGTTGCTCCTGCGCTTCCTTCTTGTAAAGCTTTGTGCGGGTGGCGGGCATTTTGCGCATGGCTTCTAACTCCGATTCAGTTGGGAGCAACGCAGAGAGGAAGATCTGCTCACGATTCGCAGCTTCTCTCCCACCAGATCCCTTCGACTCTAAAGCTTCTTCAGAGGTGGATGGCAAGGGATCCTACACAAAGAAACATTTGTTGTGAAGCTTGCTCTCTTGTGCTTGTGAAAGGGAGACTTACGGGGTATATGACGGGATGAAGACGGATCATGTTGGCTACAACTTCGTTCATAGCTAACACAGGCAACGTCTATACACGGCTTCTTGTGAGTGCACCAATTCAATGGGAGTGGATTGAGAAGCATTACCTGCTCATCCCAAAAGACGTTGGGTCCCCACACAATGCCGAGGTTGGCCGGGGTCATCTTGTTAATGTCAGATTTTAGGGAGACTTCATACAGGAAGACAAGGATCTCACGCCATGTGTTATAGTTGTGCGCGGGCAATTGGTTCAGCAAGTTCCTGAGTTCTTCAGCCATCTTGTAGTCATCATGCTTGAGCTCCACTATTCTCAGGGGCGCTAAATGTGAGCCTCAAACAAAACCTCTTTAACATAGCTACGTACACGTCGCAATCCATTTTTCTTTGGATATCGAGATGAACAGAGGCTGCGGTATTTCTCGAAAAAATGTCTTCATGAGCGAAGCTACTTCATCACGAGACAGTAGGTTCATATCTATCTCTTGTCCTGCATACATCAAATGTAGATTCAGCATAGAGCTACAGGCGACGGCCGTGGCCTTTCAATACCATAATCCAGCAATGTGCGAGCTCGATTGCCGATTTCGGCATTGCCAGACAGACGGAACAGTCCTTCTTTGTGTAGGTCCTTGTCCTCGCGGAGACGTGCAAGTGCTAGTTGATCAAGAGGATCAGAAACCGATGACCAAGCAAGGGAATGGTGCATACCATGATGGATGAAGTGAGGGATCTTGAGAGAGGGAAACTTGGCAGCCTGACCCAACATCACCTGCTCCAGGGGAGCTTTAAAGATGGGAGCCGGAGGAAGGGAAGGGCAGAAGCTCGGAAGTAGTGCAAATATCGATGGTAGCTCTTCGAGCAACATTTGAAAGATAGTCCGCGCCGTCTCTGGTGGAAACTCTATCGACGGAAGCTCTGCAGGTGCATTTGCGCTTTCAGCAGGTGATTCTGCAGTTGTTCCTGACGCCTCAGAAGCTGGCAGGGATACAACCCCTGTTGTTCGCGGCGATTGTGGAACACTCGTCGTTGAGCTATCTGTTCCTCCGGCAGGAGTTGTGATCGAAGTAGAAGAAGACAAGGTAGGAACTGGCTTGGGTGCTCGGAAAACAAGCGGGCCGAAGATATCGGCGATCACCGCAACGTTAGCCTTGTTCTTGGCGACTCGTGACGGTATCATTGCGTAGAGATAGAGAAAAGCAAGAAAATAGTGAAGTGAGTTACGGTTAGCCTCAGGAAGCTGTACGAATATCAGCCGCTTCAGAGCATGACGCCGTTCTTCCACCGTCGATTGATCTAATCAAATGAAGGTGAGATCATGTGAGATAAAACGGACATGAGGGACGTCTTACTTCCAGCCTCTAGCCAATGTTCAAGAAGATCAGCGGTACAGAGCGGGTCTGGCAGCTCCTTCAGGAAATCTTTGATGATGTGAACCACAGAATACACTTCTTTCTCTACTTCATAGGCACTACCACCTTGAGTATGATCGATCATTCATCGTTATCGTGATCAGTAACAAAAGTCTAAGGGTCATAAGGAGGAAACGGAACACTGGAAGTGTACCCAGTTCAAGAGCAGCTCGTAGTTCCTTTACCTCTTCTTCACGCACGGGCGCAGTAAAGAGTCTTCCATTATCAAGTGCTCCTGTTGCCGTCCGAGTTACAGCGGTGATGAGTCGTGCCCTCTCTAAGAAACATCGATGATAGACATACCCTTGTCTATGAGATAGTTCAAGCAATCGACCAGCACAAAAGGCAATCCCCTAACCGCATTGTATCGCGAAAGTAGTTCTTTAAGGTCCACTCCAAACTCAGGCAAGATGAACTTTAACTTGCCTGTGTGCACAAGCGTACGAGCAGCAGCATGAGTTACCTGTGAGTTCGAACAATAATTGCCAAGAGACAGTTCTTACCTCGCTTAACGATTGCATTCGCTCCCATTCCACTGTTTCGTGGAGCCACAGGAGGCAGAGGAGCTGGAGCTCCAGGCAAACTAGTTCCTCCAGTTGTGTCTCGGGCAGTAAGCGGAGGAGTTGGTGGCGTGGCGGCTGACCGAACGATAGGCCCGGTCCCCCTTGATAGCAATTGGGCAGCTGAAAGCGGTGCCGACGCGCTACGGGGCAGGCTTCCAGCCGAGGATAATGACGAACCTAGCGAAGGCACTGGCGCTAACGACAATCATAAGCAAACAGTCGCATCATTCCTTGGAGGAGCTCGCACCTGTTGTTGGGCTGTCTATTGAACTGACGTTGAACGAACCTAGCGCGACCGTGGCATGCTTGGCCGATTGAGATCGTGGCAAAAGCCCACCAGGTGATGCGAACGGTTTTCTGCAGCTTGCTTCATCACTCTCGAACGAAATGGAACGCGGGGCACCCACCGTTGCAGCGAACCTCAATGCGCCTCTCCGGTTCACTCTTGCGTCATCTGCTGAACCTTTCCCACCACTTTCTGTCTCCTTTGATTCGTTAGTTGCTCCATTGGCGGTAGCCGGCGGTGTGTTGGATTCTCTCGGGTCAGGTGTGGCGTTCTCGCTTGGGGAAGCAGCAACTCTTGCTGCCTGCGACGAACTGGGTAGTTCTGATGAGCTGGATGATCCCGGCTCTGCGCTCTTCTCCGGCTCTCGCGCTAACTCTGAAGACGAAAACGCAATCAGTCAAGTGCAACGGGCATACTACAACGTTCATGCTCGGTACCCGGCGAAGCCGAAGCCGTAGGAACAGGAACAGCAGCCGGCGCTTCCTCTGCATTCGCACCGCCAGCTCTCACTCCGGACAAGCCAATGCCGATGGTCGAGTGAGCCGAACCCAAGACCGGTGGCCGAACTCTCTGGAAGGGCGCCGGAGGCACTGTCGCTGGCGGTTTGCTCGGCGCCGCCGCTTGCATGGGAACTGGAGGCATCGATGCTGGTGGCGGCCGGCCGATGCTCCCAGCGCCGCCCAGCACGGGCGGCGGTGATACTGCCGGCGGCCGGCTGCTGCTTGCCGCGCCAGCAAAGGACGAAGGCACCGGAGGCTGCGCTGCCGCCGGCGGCCGGCTGCTGCTACTCGATGTTCCGGTGGCCAGCGAGGGCATCGGTGGCCGCGCAGCGGCTGGCGATTGCCGCGAAGGGATGGGCGGCGGGGCCGCTGCCGGCGGCCGGCTGCTGCCGTCCCCAACTTGGGGGCTCGCACCTCTGGGGGAGATGGGGGAGGGCATGAGGCGTACTCCACCCACCGGACGGGGTGGCACCGCAGCGGCGATGGTGGTGGTTGGACCGTCTGAGGGGGCGACAGCTGACGAAGGACTACTCGAAGTAGAGGAGGAAGTAACGGCAGTAGAGGAGGGTTTGGGTTGGTTACCACGAGGCGAGGTGGAGGTGGTGGCGGACCTGTCGTCCTCCGCGCCACCGCCATAGCCGTGGCCAGAAGTCCCCGATGGCTGACGGAACATGCGGATGGAGCCCGCCAGCTTCTTCATTCTACGGCACGCCCTACAGTTCCTCTCTACTTCTTGGTCTCTACTTCGTCGTTTTCGTTCTTTTTCGTTCTCTTGTCTTCCCCGCTACACAGACCTGAGACAACACTTTTTTCATTTCGGTCGTTTCAAATAAATTCAAAAAAAGCAAAAATTACAGAAAACTGGGATATGTATTTGAAATATCCCGGAATTTGAGTAACAAAACAGAAATAACATAGGGGAGGCCACGTGAATGAGCTTACATTCGACCGCCGGCGAGCTTGGTGTAGTGCATCTTGCAGTAGGGCTTGTCTGTTGGTGGGGACAAGGAAAGAGTTTGGTTATCTCACGCGCACAGTTGGCCAGTTTGGGATGGTTGTACCTTCGAACGCATAGCCTGTGTTGACGGTGAGAACAGAGCGGCATTCGGTGCACTTGTAGCAGCCCTTGTGCCAGGCCTTGTTCTGAGCGGCGATCTTTTCGTTGGGATACACTCTCTTACCACAACCTTCACACTTCTCTCCACCACCACCAAAGGCAGGCTTGGCTGTACAACACAAAAAGAACACATGTGAGATCGCTTCAATCGAGCGTCAATCAGGAATCTAGGTACCTGCTGTGGATGCAGCAGGGGCAGCGGCAGGCTTAGGCGCCGAGGCGGCAGGAGTGGTGGCGGGCTTGGGTGCGGCAGCCGTCGTGGCAGCAGGCTTAGGCGCCGAGGCGGCAGCAGGAGTGGCGGGCTTGGGTGCGGCAGCCGTCGTGGCAGCAGGCTTAGGCGCCGAAGCGGCAGGCGCGGCGGCTGTCGTGGCAGGCTTGGGTGCCGCAGTGGTTGCCGCGGGAGCCTGCAAAAGGCTCGTGCCGTTCGTGAGTACACTGCTCCGCAGATCAAACTAAGTACAACGTACAGGCGTGGCAGCAGGCTTGGGTGCAGCAGCCGTCGTGGCAGCGGCAGGCTTAGGCGCCGAGGCGGCAGGAGTAGCGGCGGGCTTGGGCGCGGCTTTGAGAGCGAGGGCCTCCTTGCGGATGGCCTCCAACTCGGCTCTGAGCGCTGTCACTTCGGCCTTCAGTGCTGCCTGCGAAACCGAAATATAGAGTAGCGTGAGTTTGCGAAATAGATTTCGTTTTTTGTAATTGATTTAATTTACACGAAAACAAAAAGAGCGGTTGTTCTAACGTTTAGGTCCGGTTGTTTTGTGGTATTTTTTCTTTTAAAAAGCTGAAAATATTATAGTTGACAAAACTAGTGAAGGTTAGGTTTTGTGACCCAGTAAAAGATTACTCTGTCTTCACTGAGTAAATAACAAAAAATAATTATTGTTTGACGCGTCTAAAACAGGATTTGTTAAAAAAGCAAAAAAAGAGGAAGAACCTGGCGGATGGCCGCGAGCTCGGCGCGAATAGCGGCGACCTCCTGGGCCAACTCGTGGGGCTCTGGTGCGCTACTCATGCTCTCTTTCTCTCTTCTTCGCGTGTGTTGAATAAAAAGCCGGAGTGGCCGGAAAAGTAATTATTTTATATTAAAATAAATTAAAAAGCAAAAAGGGAAATGTGGGGTAAATTCTTTTTTCCGGTTTGTTTTGTGCCGTTTTGTAGAACAACAACAAAATGCTCTACACGTTGGCTCAAACATGTTTGAGGAAGTACTGCGAGGGTTCAGTTCAGTCCGCGCATGCAGGAGAGTGAGAAAAACTCACCCCGTCCCGTCCTCTCACCACTCCATTGGAAGGTCCTTCTTGTGCATTGGCCTCTTTTCTCAGATAAGTGGTTTGTGTGTGTGTGTGGCCACATTTTCATCATCACGCCAAGAAACAGTACCATGGTGTGTGTATGGATGTGTGGGACGTAGTAGGGAGTCGGGATGGCCTGAGCAGTGCTTGTCTTGACTTGAATGGAGGTTGAAGTACCT
>CDEZ01022916.1:27645-41158 GCA_000826365.1 Acanthamoeba royreba | reverse complement strand
GACTCTTCTTGCCGATGTAGGGGAGGGTGCTTTCCCACAGTGGCAGCAGTTCGTCTTCCAGATGCTTCGGCTCTCGTTCATCCATCTTCCTGCTCTAAAGGTTAATGGCCAGTTTGCTTAGTCTTCGTCAGGAAAAGAGATACCTGATTAATCGATCGAGGTGAGTAACAAAAATCTTGGCGAGAGGAGAGAGGAAGTAGGGTAGGGTCTGCTCGAAAGCTCGACGAAAGCCCGTCTCTTCACTGTGCCCAAACGTTGATTCCAGTCGAGTCAATTGTCGCTCGCGCCACTCGCGGATGCGTTCGATTTCGTTTCCGTCGCCAGTAGAAGCCTGATTCAAAAACCATGAATACGTGGTAATACTAACATCGCTAAGGTCACAAAGGGATCGTACACATATGGCAGTAGCAGACGCAATGGCATCAGCTTTGATAACAGCAAAGTAGGCGGCACGTAGGATGTTCACAAAGGCATATCGCTCGCGCAGCGAATCAAACAGTCGTTTGATCTCTGCACATTGATTAGACTATGAGTACAATCCTTCATTTCAGAAGAGTAATACCTTGCCACTTGTCAGCCTGCATTAAGTTTGTGACTTGAGCCAAAAGGGAGGCCTTCTGTTTCTCAATAATTATGTCCACTAGGGCTGGCGGTCGTTCGAACCATCGCTTCCATTCCAACAAACGTCTTCGAGTACGTTCCTCCTCCTGTGCTATGTCATCCTCATTGGTGTGCTCCTCCTCTGCATTATCTTGACCATTCCTCTCATTAAGGCAAGATTTGCCCTTCTCTAGATTCGTCAGCACGTTGCTATCTGTTTCGTCATCCAAGTCCATGTACTCTTCTCCTTCATCTTCCTCGCTTTCGTCTTCGTCATCTCCACTTCTGAATCGTAACTTTGGATTGTACTGTGCTTCCACTTCGTCCTCTTCATCAGGATCGTCGTCTTCATCTCGTTCATCCTCTTCATCCTCTTCCTCTTCTTCTTGCAGGCGCTGCTGATAGATGGCCAATTGATCCTGGTGGTGCAGTGACCGGAGTGAGTGTCCGTACTCTCAAGGGAGATCTCACTGGCGTCGTACCAAGAATCCCCGGTTAGGCTTTGCTGCGGGACGTCGTAGCTTGACGTACGCTAGCGCTTTGGCGAGGGGCCTTCTTGTGCATGATGAGTCAGCAGTTGATTAACCACATCCATGCAAGCACATTGATGATCACAGGAATCATCTTGTTCCGTACCATCGGTGACGCCGCATCAGATGCGCCACGCAAAGAGCGACCGCGCGGGAGTTGCCCGACTTGCAGTGTACGAGTGCCACTCTGCCCTCCTTCTCCGCACTCTCTGCAGCACAGTTATTATTCACTTGTTTTAAATTTTTGCACAAAATAAGCAAAAATTCACGTTATTATTTATACAAATATTTATATTATTATTTATATAAATATGTATGTACCTAAAAATTCATTGCACACTTCGATGTGCTTGAGCAAGTCCTCCTCGGCATTATCGAAAAGATCAATCTGCCACACAACGATAAATTAATGCATCAAAATTTCTTTGAAATAAAAATATTAATTAATATTTCATACAGAGAGGTAGCGGTAGGACGCTGGCTCGTGCAGGAAATGATTGCAAGTCTGAGTTGCGGCAGCATTCACGATGACTGAGATGTTACGTTCTATGAGGAGGTCTCGATCCGCTGCATTAAATTCTGATCCCACATACAAGAAATTGGGGATCAGTAACGTAGGGAGGGCCGTCATCTTTCACTTTTCCAAAATTAATATCAAGAGGCTAATTTACTCTCATATTTCAAAATTTCCAAATAATTTTTGTGAAAATGAAAATTTTTTGCAAACGATTTGGAATTGCGTGTCTTGGTGCCTCGCCTTTTTCGTGTATTGTCCCACAATGAAAGAAAGAAGGGGACTTGGACCGGACATATAGGTACATTGAGCTAACATGCATGTGGGTGTGGGGACCCAGCTTGCAAAAATGAGCGCATGCTACTTCGATATGATGATCCGTGCCATTCGACGTAGTCCATGTAGCTTCAGCGACGCAACGTTCTGAACCAATACTTCGATTCAAGGTGGTCGACGTTCGGGTCAGCAAACGACCTGAGCGGTGGCTATCAACCAACGCAGAGAGTAAACTCTGCTTCATCAACAAATCGCTAAGACCGTAAGGTCTGGATCCCCCTGGACACAATACCCCCACCACCGCGTGCTTCGCCGTCAAGCATCCCCACCCCCACCCTTTTGCAGTCTTGTTTGACACTGTACATTCGGATATAAAAACAAATGTTCATTCTTCTAAGGTAGGTGGAGTCGGTGACTCTAAATGGCCGTTCAGAACGAGTCGATGTTCTCGGTGAACTTGGGAAGACGGATGGAGACGGCCTTGACCTCGGTGTACTGGCTGAGGCCGTACTCTCCTAGCTCGCGTCCAATCCCGCTGGCCTTGTAGCCTCCGAATGGAGCGGCAGTATGGAAGGCATGCCAGCAGTTCACCCAAACGGAGCCGGCACGCACGTTATGCGAGAAGGTGAGGGCCTTGTTCAAGTCCTTCGTGATGATTCCAGCCACCAGGCCGTAGGTTGAGTTGTTAGCCCGTCTGATGACTTCACCCATATCCTTGAACTTGATGATGGACATAACTGGTCCGAATATCTCCTCTTGGGCGATCTTCATGTGGTCCTCCACGTCGGCAAACACTGGTGACCAATGCGGCTATGAATATAATGGCTGTCAGGAGCAAGGAGGGCGAAGGAAAGAATACCAGTGGGTTCGATGAAGTAGCCTTTGTCTCCGATAGCATTGCCACCACATAGCAATTTAGCTCCTTCTTCTTGACCGTGTTTGATGTACTGGAGAACCTTGTCATACTGCTCCTTGTCCACTTGCGGGCCGTGCTCTGTCTTGGGATCTGCGATGAAGGTCAGTAGGAGTTAGATGTGTAACGCTCCGGTTTCGTCAGGTACCTGAGGGATCACCCACAACTCGCTTGCGAGCCTTCTCCACGCTGGCCTTTACGAACTCATCATATATCTTCTCGTGGACGAACAATCTCGAGCCTGCCGCACACACTTCTCCCTGTTGCAAGAGTCAGAAAGGTGAGTCATCATAGCCATCCCGCCCTTCTAGTGCCTTACCTGGTTGTGGAAGAGACCTAGATGCGCAATATCTACTGCCTGCTCGATGTCAGCGTCGTCGAAGACAATGAGAGGCGACTTGCCACCCAGCTCCAGCGTCACATTCTTCAAGTTGCTCTTGGCCGCGGCCATCTGACAAAGGAACGCGCATTCATCAGGCCCTTCGGCTTAGCAGTAGAGAGTGGAGGAAGTACCATGATGATCCTTCCTACTTCGGTGGAACCGGTGAAGGCCACCTTGTCAATGCCCATATGTTCGGTGATGGCCGCGCCAGCCGTGGGACCGTAGCCCGGAACGATGTTGACCACACCAGGCGGAAAGCCAGCTTCGATCAGGAGCTTGCCTCCAAGGAGGGCCGACAGCGGTGTTTGTTCGGCAGGCTTGAGCACCACAGTGTTGCCGCAGGCGAGTGCAGGAGCGATCTTGAGGGTGAACATCAAGAAGGGGTAGTTCCAGGGGACGATCTGACCCACAACGCCGACTGGCTCGTGGACGGTATACCTAGCGAAGGAATGAAGGATGGACAGTAGGAGTTAGACTTGGAGTGAACTTGGCATAAAGAGGTCCGGGTGGTACACAAAGGAGTCGCCATCTACAGGGATCGTCTTGCCCTGAAGCTTATCGGCCCATCCGGCATAGTAGCGATATATGGCTATGCTGAACATGATGTCCCCTATTGCCTGCGAGATAGGCTTTCTAGAGAAGACGGGAGGAGGGTGTGAGTCAGACTCAGTTCAGGCCTTTGTTAGTGTGAGTGTTGGGCTACCCTTTATCTACAGACTCGATCGAGGCCAACTCGTCCTTGTGCTTCTCCACCAGGTCTTGATTTGATGCAGAGTAACAGGATTAGTGCCTCCCATGAGTGATGTGGCATCGACCGTGGCCATGACTTACCTGCCATACGATTGAGTAGACGGCAACGCTGGCTGACGTTAACGTTTCGCCAGGACTGGAAGGCCTGGCGCGCGGCTGTAACGGCGCGATCGACGTCAGCCTTGTCGGCTTCGGCCACGCTTAGAAGCACCTCTCCGGTAGCCGGGTTGATAGTAGGGAATGTCTTGCCAGATACGGCGTCGACCCACTCATTGTTGATGAGCAGTTGAGTAGGTCCATTGTAGGTGAACTTCGACTGCATGATTGTTGAAGCTGATAGTATTGATGGTGTTGTCTGTAAGGGATCGCCTACTCACGGATATACCCATCGCCAAAGATTTTATACTTGACACCTCAGCCTGCATTCGCCGTCATGGTGCGCCGATGTCTTGTCCAGCCAAGTGCCGGCATGTCTATACGAGGAAATGTGACGGCCTTCCCAACCGCGGAAATTTGCTAGTGGTGGATTCGGCGGTAATAGGACTTTTCCGCGGAGCAACAATCAATGAATCTTCCCATCCGGGAAGCTCCGTTAGCCGATTTCTCGGGAATGGTGCTGCCCCATCATTAGCTCTTCTTGACCATCCAACCACCTTAAAGAAAACCAAATGTATGACCTAATGGCGTAAACCAACTGCCCCTTCATTCCATTCAAGCAGCTTACCGCCTTCAAGTGGAGGCCGTAGCAAGCATGTGAGGTAGAAGTTTGTCGTAAGTGTTCTCCACACTGTACTTGAACTGCTTCTCCTTGCCTCGTATGTTGGGCGCTGATCGGAACGTGAAGTTGAGACGCACGTTGTGTAACTCCTCGGGCAGGAACTTGGGAGCGGTGTTGGCGTAGACCGTCCGTACGCAGTGCGGCAGCAGGCGGTTGGGTCCGCCCCAGATCAGCACATCTCCCGACTCCACGCGTATGTACTGCTCCGGACGACAAGCCAACTTGTATCCAAACTCACCGGAGTTGCCTGTGTAGAGCAAACAAACACCACCACCATCGTATGCGCATGTTCATGAGCATCTCCACTCTATTGCAATGCGGATTCCAGCAGGCAGTACCAATCGTGATCGAGACGATCGGATGATTGTTGTCCCCATCGTTCTTGTCGCTATCAGAGTGCCAGCACATCCCATCCTGCGTAGCGTAGTACAGCAGCAGAAGGTGCGTGACGTCCATGTCAGGCATTCGCAGGGCGTGCTCTTGCGCCAGCTTCACCAGTCGCTGGCATATCGCCTGCCAAGCGTTAGTCACTTGTTTGTTTAAAATTTTTCCGTTATCTTTGCAAAACAAATTGGAGATTTTAATCTTGATTATGAAGAAGACTAAATTTTTAAAATATTTTAAAATATTTTTAATAAAAAAATAAGTCGCCGTACCTGCACGGTGGACGGGGAGGGGAAGGTGTCAATGTCGTCGTAGATGCGCCCTCGACCCACGTCTGAGTTGAGGACGCGCTCACCCGAGGGAAGACGCGCCCAGAAGCTGTGCCCGTGCGCTTCGTCCTGGCCCGCGGCGAGGGCGTAGCGCGCGAACCACAGCTGTTCCTCGCAGGAGAGCAGCTGGCGCATGATCACGAACCCGGGCGACACCGTCTCCACTTGGCCATTCCACTTGTCCATATTCGCCAGAATGTCCTCATCATTGATGGTCCTGATGGTACCACATTCATCATCATCATCATCATGGTGATTGTTGGACGATGCCTCCATAGGCTACTCCTACTGGTGACGACGACGGAGTAACGTAAGTGGACTCTGGGAGTAGTGAAAATGGAGGAACACTTGAAGAAGATGAAGTAGCGAGGACACTTGAGCTCGCTCTGGTTACCAGGGCATGTGTGACCGGATTCATGGTTCAGCTTTGCTTCCTTCAGGAAACGCCGCGGTAGAGAAATGGTCTTTCATGCATTATGAAAATGTTAGCAAACAATTTCGAAAACATTTCGAAACAGGGAAAAATCCCGGATCCAGGACTGGAATCCGTCGAAAATATTTAAGAAATTATTGTTACCGTGTGCGCAGATGCTTCAAATTTTTTTGGTTAATAAAGGTGGTTGTTTATGTTTGGGCTTCTCAAGCAACGACGCAACAGTCCTCACCAACAACAAGACGTTGGTACTAAAGTGTTGCTCCTTCTCCCCTCTCTCAAAGGAACAAAGTGTGCACGGTACAGTAGTGACACCGGACACAGAACAGTAAAAGAGAAAAAGATTTCTGCAGATTCCAAAACATGTTTCGCATCTTCAAGGGCGAAGGGGTGGACGACCTCGTGATGGCGTCCAGTCCCTCCAATTCCTCCCTCACCGGCCAGCTCGCTGCCCGGTTTGCGGTACTTCACCCTTCCTCTCGTCTTCTTCTTCTTCGTTGTCATCACTCACTTCCTCCTCACTCATGACGTGTAGAGGGAGCAAATCTACACCAACTTGGGCGACGTGTTGGTGTCGGTAAACCCTTACAAATATCTGCCTATTACCGGGTAACCTGCTCGCTCACCGCCGTCGCTTTCGCTTTTTTTTATCGTCTTTCGTTCTTTTTGTCGTCAGCCCTAAATTTAGGTCATTAACCTGGCTCGTTCCTGGTCGTGGTGGTGATGGGTGTGATGCGACGCACGTGATGACGTGATATATTATAGAGAAGAGTACATCAAGCTGTACCAGTACTCTGCAGGCTCTGGCAAGGCCGCGCCGCCGCCTCACATTTACGCACTCGCGGAACGGTACGGTCATCGGGACAGATTGCAGGATGATCATGATTATGGGGAAAAATGAAGATGAGTCATCCCAGGCTAATGCATACCACTATGACCATCTCTTTTTACAGGATGTACCGTCGTCTGGCTGATGAAAGCGAGTCGCAGTGTGTCATCATCTCTGGCGAGTCAGGAGCAGGCAAGACAGTCGGTGCCAAGCTCATTCTGCAATACATCACTGCCGTTTCGCCCAACACGTACGTGATACTCGGCATGTGGTCGAGCATTCGATAGTGTCGACTCACTCTGGTTATTGTTGTGGCATAGGGGTGGCAGCTCATCTTCTTCATCGTCGTCCTCCTCGTCATCATCCGGTTATGGTGGAGGTGGCGGTTACGGAGGTGGCGGCGGAGGATATGATGCCGGCGGCGACAACAACGGTTACGACGCAGCTCCCATTTCTCCGCGTGGCCCGGCCTCTCCTCGGTCGACTCCTCCCATTCCAGGAGGTCGAGCGGGTCCGCCGCCCATTCCTGGGCGCGGTGGCCGTGGTGGTCCACCTCCTCCCGGTGGTGCTCCGCGTGGTCGCGGAGGTCCTCCACCGATCGGTGGTGCTGGTGGTCCTCCTGGTGGTGGCGCTCCACGCGGGAGAGGAGGTCCTCCCATGGCTGCGCGTGGTGGACGGTACTTGCACTCAACTCTTGTTGTTGGAAACGTGATTCTCACAATGACCGTTTCAGTGGAGGTTCTCCAGCTGGCCGCGGTGGTGGCGGTGGTGGATTCGGAGGAGGAGGAGGTATGTGCTCGCCGTGATTGTGTTTCAACTACAAGTGTGTACTGACCTAAACATGGTTCAGGCCCGATTGATATTGAAACGGTGAAGAAGGTTATCATCGAATCCAATCCGTTGATGGAAGCTTTCGGTAACGCCAAGACTGTGCGTAACGACAATTCCAGTCGCTTCGGTATGCTGAACACTTGACACAGCTGTAAGTTGAAGTAGCAAGTTACCGCTGACACGGATGATGTACTATGATTATCGAATAGGCAAATATCTCGAGATCCAGTTCAACGACTCGGCAGCACCTGTTGGAGGCATGATCACGACATTCTTGCTTGGTATGCGGCACTTACTCTCTCGGTTCCAGCGCCAGTTCGCTCACTCGACCTTCTCCCTCTCAGAGAAAACTCGTGTGGCCTACCAGGGTAAGGGCGAGCGTAACTTCCACATTTTCTATCAGCTCATGGCTGGAGCCGATCCCCAGATGAGGTAGATATTACCTGGAATCAATCTGGAAGGAATGTTGTTAACCACATTCATCACGCCAGGCAAGAGTTTGGGTTGGGCAACAATCCCACAGCCTTTTCCTTCCTTTCTCAGAGTGGCTGTACTACTATTGATGATGTAGACGACGCAGCGTACGTTCTGTCTTTTTGTTCACAACAAACCCATTCACGTCTGATCTAATATTTTCAACCTTGGAACAGAGACTTTGCGGAGGTAAGAAAGGCCATGAGGACCGTAGGCATCTCGGATAGCGAACAGTATGAGATCTTCAGGGTACGGAGTGTTTTTAGCGCCTGCATTCGAGAAATACATCGTCTCATCTGATTGCGGCACCAGATCCTTGCGGGTATTCTCTGGCTTGGTAACGTTACCTTCACCGGCGGTGCTCCTGCCAAGATAGTCGATCAGTCTCCCCTTGAGACTGCCGCCTTCCTTCTTCAGCTGCCTCCCGAGATTCTGGGTAACTCACTGACTCACAAGGCCGTAAGTCTTCCACTCTTCCTATGAGTCCTGCCCCTTCACTTATCCAACTCTTGTAAAGATTGTGTCGGGCAGCGCGAGGCAGACACAGTATCAGGTACCCCAGAATCCGGACCAGTCGCTGGCGATCAGGGATGCTCTGGCCAAGACACTATACTCTAGGTACATCAACAGTGGCGTAGTGCTAGCAGCAGATCAGTCAATTGATGATGGTTACTACACTCTTCCTCAGAGTATTCGATTGGATCGTGAGCAAGGTCAACGCATCGATGGCGTACTCTGGCAATGCCAACGTAGTGGGCGTGTTGGACATCTATGGTAAGTCCTTGGTGTGCCCATACTGTCAAGTCGTGAGTTAATGGTGCTCTCATTTCATTTAGGTTTCGAAATCTTCGAGCACAACTCCTTTGAACAGGTACGCGTGCAATATTGCTTTCGCAACGTGTGTGATATTCATCCTTCGGTATCTGTTGATGATGTGAACAGTTCTGCATCAACTACGTGAACGAGCGTTTGCAGCAGATCTTCATCGAGTTGACTGTCAGGTACCTCTTCCTTTACATGATACTTTTGAATAGACCACTTATCTTGCGTACAATAGGGGCGAGCAGGAAGAGTACCATGCAGAGGGTATGAAATGGAAGGACATCAAGTTCTTCGATAACAAGATCGTGTGCGAGCTCATTGAGGGATCCAACCCACCTGGCTTGTTCCGAGTCCTCGATGATATTTGCCGCACTGTTCATGCTGCTGATGCCGACACACTCGACCAGAAGTACGTAGACAAGATCAAGACAATGCAACATGAACACCTCGCCGTATCACCCGGAACTCAGGAGGTATGCGTGTGGCAAGAACGACCTTTGGGTGGAATCTCACATTTATCATAGTTTACCGTCGAGCACTATGCCGGCAGCGTGACGTACGATGCTAAGGGTTTCCCATCAAAGAATAAGGATACCCTTTTCGTATCTCTAGTGATGTGCATGCAAGAATCCGCTTCGAGCTTCGTGCATGGTCTCTTCCCTGGTACTTCCCTTACGAGAACTAGAGTGGCATATCCCACACGTTCACTCATCACTTTTCGCACAATCAGAGGACGTATCAGACGAGAAGAAGGCTCCCGCCACTGCCGGTACGCAGATTCGCCAATCTGCCTCGTACCTCGTTCAGGTAAACCTCTGCGCCTGCTGCGCTCCCAGCCTTTGCAAAGCTCATTGAATCTATTCAGCGTTTGTCAGCGTGCACCCCTCATTACATTCGGTGCATCAAGCCTAACGACAAGAAGACGCCCATGGATTTCAACTCCAGCAGAGTAGAACATCAGGTGAGCTAGCTAGGACCATCTTCATCATTCATAGAATTCACCTAACTTGGTATTGTCCTTGTCCTTATTTTAGGTCAAATACTTGGGTCTCCTTGAGAACGTCAAGGTCAAGCGATCAGGTTATGCCTACCGCCACTTCAAGGATGTCTTCCTGAGACGATACGGTAACTCGTTTCTGCACAAACCTGACCCACAGAAGATTTCTTACAGTCCTTCATGCTAGGCATCATCTGTACAAAGATCGACACTGATCCTCAGCCGTCCTCTATTGCTGCTTTCGTTGAATGGGTATTGTTCCATGTACCACCCTCACCTGACGCGTCTGCATCGCTGACGTCAGCCTTCTTCAGCTCAAAGCCAACCACAGCGCTGAAGTGGATGCTGCCGCTGAGTTTGAGGAGGGTAAGACCAAGGTATTCGTCAAGAATCCAGAGACAATCTATTTCCTCGAAGAGCTGCTCTACAAGAGGACTGATCCTGAAGGTTACAAACTCAAGGTACGTTCCCTCTTTCTTGTCCAGCCAGAAGAGCCTGCATTAATGACCAACAATCTTATTTGATTGTAGGTTCAAGAGTACAAGCAGAGGGAGAGGCTTGCTCGCCAGCAGCAGGGCAAGTATGGCCTCAAAAACAAGTGCGTTCTCATGTAATTGGGAGTCCTCACGCTCTTAGCCATTGTACTATTTTCCTAAACAAGACTGTTTCCACCGATCCTCATTTTTGCAGACAAATTCCAAACATTTTTTTCATAAAGAAAATATTTCAAATATGCAATCTCGGTCATGTTTCTGAAATTCAGTTCATCAATCAAGTGTTTTCTCTTGCACTCGGCGTCTGTCGAACTGAAGGAAAAGAAGATGGAAGCACAGCCCACGAATAACACAGAAACAGAGGTGGAGACGACGACCAGAAAAAAGCGCCCCCACGTGGAAGAAGGAGAAGAGGTGCCCAAGAAAGAACAAGACGGAGGAGAAGAAGAGCAGGGACCGCCCAAGAAGGCCAGAGCGACCGAACCGAAGACCAACTACGTCGAAGCGCCTCACCCGCTCGACGATGACTCTTGCACTTCCCTCTTTCTCGGTCACAACTCCTCTACTATTATTAATATTTTTATTAAATATTTATTTATGAAATTTTGTTGATTTGTCGATAATTTAAGGGAAAAAAGAATGATTGGAGTCTGATGGACTTTGGTTACCAGGTGGTGGGATCACGGGCTGCCCGGACTGGCAGGCGGTGGTGAGGGAGCAGCTCGACAAGCGGTGTCCTGACCTCGTGCTGATCAACCCGCGTCGAGCCAAGTGGGACGCCTCGATCCAGACGCTCGAGCAGATTGAGTACGTGATGGCTTCTGATGATCAGGAATGATGATGATGATGATGATGATGATGATGTGCATGATGATGGATGTGGACAATCATGATGAATGCTGGATGGCGAACGAGGATGATAATGAGTGGTGATGGGGAAAGATGAAGAAGATGAAGCGAATGGTGACGATGAAAAGGGAAACTTGGTTTATCTTCTCATTACACGCTTTGTGTGATTGGACAGATGGGAGCATCATCATCTGCGCAAGTCCAAGGCAATCATGTTCTGGTTCCCGTGCGAGACACTGTGCCCGATCACGCTCTACGAGCTCGGCGCCTGGACCATTCTCTCACAGCAGACCGGCACCAAGCTGTTTGTCGGTACTGCGCTCTACATTGACTCTCCACCGTGCATCGCTCGCTCACCAAACAGTGGAACAACCAGGCTGTCATGAAAAGTATGCACGCAAGGAAGACGTCATCATCCAGACCAGGCTTGTCAACAGCGAAGTTGCGGTGCGTACAGGCCTTCAGGCCATCATTGATGATATTATCGCGTGGTACGAGAGCCAAACGGCCAATGCCGAGCATGTGGCTTGATTACTCAGTGCTTCAGAAAAGGAGACTCCCACTTTGCGAACCTCACTTAGCACAAACGCAAATGAAGAGTAACTTGCATATGCAAGAGTGGATACTGAGCGAGACGGTCCACCTGAGTGTAAAGATTGGCACAATGTGGGTGGCCCGAGACAAGCACCAGCAACATTGCGTGCATCATGGTGATGTGAGACTACGTGGTTTCTTGAACTGCCACACGCCCAAGGCAAAATCTGTGCCCACTAAGCAGTTTTCCTTAAAGTCGATGCTCCACGTGCTGGCCACGCTGTCCTGTATGGTACGCCATCTGCAGCAAACAAAGACTTGAGTGTAAGAAGACAGTGCAGAAGGTGACCTGATGACAACGAGAGGAGAGCTAGTACTTGGTCTGCATGCTCGCGTCATATATCTGCACATCGTTGCCTGTGGCGATGACCATCTTGGTCTCGTCATACTTGAAGGCCCTGATTGCACAATCAATCAATTTGTGGCGCTTGAGTTGGTTTCCGCTCCAGTCCCAGAAACAAATCTCTCCGCCCTCACAAGCACTGCAGAACGCAAGCGTCAAGAGTTAGATTCTTGAACAGAAGGTGAAACAGTGACACGCGTGCCTGACTATCTTGTCATCATCCACTTGACAGCACGTGACTGGATAGTGGTGCCACTTAAGTTGCCGAACTGGGCGGCTTCTGCGCAGATCCCATATCTGTGGCCACACGTGCCTCTCAGCTGGTCACTGATATCCAAACCTCATCACACACAATGCACAATGCAGTACTCACCAAGAGGGAATGGCCCTTCAAGCCAAAGCCTGACACCAAGTAGTTTCCATGCAGCGATGCACAAGATACCAATTCTTCATGAGTCACAAGATCATGAGTGCGCGTGCCTGAGTACAAATCCCACACTGCACGACATGATGAGCAGCAAATCAACAGAAGCTGGCAGCACTGTGCGCATACCTTGAGCAGCCCCTCCTCTCGTCCCTACAGCTATGCGATTGGTGCTTTCATCAAGATCGATACTCCACACAGCTCTTGCCATGCAATCAACGTCAAAAAGTTTGAGTCAGCTCAGCGAACGCGAAGGGCAACTGACCCCTGTTGTGTTGGGAACCGGGCTACTGCTAGAGGAGGACTCTTGGACTTGATGTTCCACACCTAGTCAATAGTTTTGAGGCTGTCCTGTGAGATTCATGCAAGTGGCGTGCATACCATGATCAAACCATCACCACCTCCACTGATCAAACGACTGTCATCTCGGAAAAGCTTAACTGTTCACAGGATAATGATAGGAATGAGTGAACTATGAATTCACCAGAGAGGCGTGGACGCACCAGCGTGCACAAAGGATGTATGGGCCATAAAGCTCCTCCGCCACTTCAACCGCTTTGTGTCCCAGAGAGACACGCTACCATCCTAAATACAAGTGAATGGAGCAATCTTGGCAGTAACAGGGAGTACATTGTAGCACCTGCGAGGCGGTCGCAGCAATTCGCTTTCCCAGCGAGACGCACCAGGAATCCTGTACAGAATTGCCTGTGTCCATTCACTGCAAGTGAGAAAAGCTCTCCATCTTCGCAACTACAGAAGGAAAAGGGAGCAAGAGGAACCTACCATCCTTCACCTGGGTGGCAATGCACTCACCATAACGCCACAGTCGTTCTGACTGCCAGCTGCGCGCGAACCTGTACTTCCATGACTTGCTGCGCGACACTGATCGTGTTGCTGCTGCTGCTGATGATGATGATGATGGTGATGATGATGATGATGATGATGATGATGATGATGATGATGATGA
>CDEZ01022916.1:9499-27568 GCA_000826365.1 Acanthamoeba royreba | reverse complement strand
TGCATGATGTGCATGATGTGCATGATGTGCATGATGTGCATGATGTGCATGATGATGATGATGGTGTGCATGTTTATGATGATGATGAATGCACAATTAACATTTAGACATGAAGCAACTCCTGAGCATCAAAGCAACATGGGCATCAAGAGAATATCGTACGCATGTGCGCAGGTCCACCGTCGGTTCGGTCATCCGCTGCCGCGTCACCGCGCACTTGTCCTTCCGCAAGTCCAGCCACCACGACACTCGGGAAGCGCTGCACGTAGTGCTGCCGCCATAGTGACTCCTCACTTGCTACCACATGCAGTACCCTACAGGTAGACCCTTTTTTGTTTTTCAAAAAATTTGAGTTAAAATACAAATAATATATAATATCAAAAGGCATAATTTTGATAAAATTAGAAAAATACCTAGGTGACAAAGGTCGCGGGCGGTCAGGAGGCGGCACACCTCCAGAATCAGTTCGACAGGCAGCGTTAGCAGCATTGCGAGAAGTATTTCATAAACTTGAAAAAATTTCGTAACACTTTGCGATTCCACGAAAAATTCGTTTCTAAGTTTTCGCATGCCCAAAAGGTATGAGAGTCGCAGCTCCCCAAGCTCGCATACCTTTCCTCTCCCAAGCTTACGCCTAAATAATACACGGCAACACAAGCAAGCAGAGAGGACATGCACAAAGCAAAGGCGTTGGTAAATCATCCAGCCACGTAGACTACAATGGCCGGAGGGCTCTTCTTTGTTGTGGTTTGCTGTGGGTTGGAGAGGCCACAGGTCGGGGTAGCCCAACAATGTTCGGAATGTGGCAGAGGAGGTGTGCTCGCTGGTGTCCAGACCGACACAGCTGGCGGTCCGGCAGCTGTCAGTCTGCGGGGGCTGATCTGCTTCTTCCTTTTGTAACTTGCCGCGGGATGCGGAACTTGTTAGGACGGGGAAGATCGGTGATGGCCTAGGGTCCTGTCAGTACGTTTGTTCGCACCACCTGGTTTGAAAAGGCGCATAGCGATCATACCTTACTTGTTTGGGAAATCTTCGGGATATTCGGCAAGATTTGATTGGTCGATGTCGGCACTGATCAGCAACGACGGACCAGCAAGCCTCCGTTTGGGGTATGTTGGCGATGTGACCGACGGCATTACCGGAATATGCGCCAAGCGGCATCCAATAGGCTGATGCAACAAAAGTCCCGCAAACCCCACCATAGGAACAAGAACGCCGATGACATACCGGTAGCCGACCCCGCACGTAAAGGGGGAAGTATGCAGCCGAACGGCAAACGGCACACAAACCTCAACACCTTGAGAGGATGCATGGAATGTTCATGAGGCTCATCCTCTCGGTGCTCGTGGTCGTATCCATCTCTGCCGGTTCGGGTAGGTTCTTCTTCCTCTTCATTGCTCCTCTTTCTCTTCTTGTGGGTGAATGGAGATGCAATTTTGTAACTCCTATTTGCTTGGGTCTCTTTGGATTTCTAACGGTGAACCTTTGTGTGACGGACTGACCGATAACATGAACACTTGCAGTAGCAGGCGGGTTCAATCTCACACTCCTCCACACGTCGGACACTTTCGCCTCCCTGAGCGCGGTGGACGAGTCGACCGGTTCGTGCCGTCCGCTGACGAACCTCTCCTATGTGAGCCCGAACGGAGGCAACTGTTACGGCGGCGTCGCGCGCATGCTCACTCTCATCGAGCGGGAGCGAGAACGGTCGGGAAATCGCACATTCCTCATCGACGCCGGCAACCTCATCGCCACTTCGCTGTACTACTATGTCTACGGTGCACCTCTCTTCGGGATGTACTATGCCCGCCTCGGGTACGATGGGATCACGTGGCAGATACAGGACCTTGTGCGTACCCTGTCCGACGTGGCCAACTTCATGAAGGTCGCCAAAGCCGACTACCCGTCGATGCAGTTCGTGTCGAGCAACATTCAGGGATACAACACGCATCCCAAGGCCAACGGCACCACGCTGTCGCGCTACATCATCAAGACATTCCCCGATGGCGAGAAGGTGGGATACGTGGGGACGCTGGCCAAGAACGTGGATTCTCTCATCTCCGACAGCGGCGTGACGGCCACCGACGAGGCTGCCGCGCTCCTGGTCGCGGTGTCCGCGCTGCAGAATAAGGGCGTCAACAAGATCGTGGCCTCCGTCAGCGGCAACGCGAGTGCCCAAGCAGTGCTCACCAGCGTACCGGGGATCGACGTTCTGATCGTGCCGGGACAGCTGCAGGCCAACTCTGCTGCGGGAATCCTGTCCGGCCGAGTCGGGTCCTATCCGATGGTGTACTCGGCACCGTGGGAGCAGCCCGTGCTGGTGGTCTCGTCGGCGAGCTACGGCCGCGTGATGGGTGTCCTGGATCTCGAGTTTGATGAGAACGGCGTCATTCAGTCCTGGTCGGGCGATTCCGTCGTGATGGACGGCACCGTGCCGGCCGACCCCGGACTGCAGCAGGAGCTGGTGGACCAGTACGCCGAGCTGCAGGCCAACTTCACGCAGGTGGTGGGCTGGAGCGCGGTCAACCTGTCCTATCAGACGGCGTGCATCTTCGAGGAATGCACCATCGGCAATTGGCTGAGCGACTCCTATCGCGCCTTCGCCAACAAGCTCTACGGCGAGCCGGTGCAGGTGGGCATCAGCAATGCAGGCTCGGTGCGCGGAGGTCTCCCTGCCGGACCGATCACGCTGGGCCAGCAACAGACCGTGTTACCCTTCGGCGCCAATGGAGTGTATGCATTCAAGTTACAGGGCAGATACCTCTTTCAAGCGCTTGAAAACGGCGTCTCGCTCGCCACGGACTACACGCGAGACGTGAACAACGGCGGCGGCAAGTTCCTCAGTGTGTCCGGTGTGCGGTTCACCTGGAATCCGCAGGATGACCCGGGATCGAGGGTGGTCGACGCGTACGTGGAAGTCAGCAAGGACACATGGGCGCTGCTCGACTTTGACGCGGTGTACACGATCGCATCGGACTCATGGCTCACCATCTCCGGCGGTGATGACTACACCATGATCCCGGCCTACTCCACGCAGGTCCGCAACCTGGGGAACAACATGAACGGCGTCCTGCTGGATGCACTGTCCCACAACGTGACCAGCGTCGCGATGGGCCGCAACACGAAGATCACGACGGCCTCACGCCAGACTTGCCTCTCAAGCAACGGCACCATCTGCAATAACAACGGCTACTGTTTGACTGGCGTGTGTCAGTGCACACAGCCGGGTACCTCCGGCCCGCTGTGCACCTATGGATCGAGCGCCTCCTCGTTTTCGGACTCGAACCTGGCCATTGCGCTCGGGATTGCACTCCCGATCACTGCGATCTTGGCATGTCTGTGTCTGATCGCAATTCTAGTCATCATCGTACACTTGCGGATGAAGCGAGTACAAAACAGCTGGGAGATCGATATGTCCGAGCTCGACATGGGCCAGCAGCTGGGCTCCGGCGGCTTCGGTCAAGTGTACCGCGCAGTGTGGAAGGGTACAGATGTCGCCGTCAAGGTGGTCCCTTCGCAAGGCGCCGGGAGGGCGGTTCAGGACACGTTCAAGCAAGAGGTGAGCGTGATGACGGCTCTGCGCCACCCCAACGTGGTGCTCTTCATGGCCGCCTGCACTCGGCCACCCACGTTGTGTATCGTGATGGAACTAATGGAGCTCGGCTCTCTCTATGACGTACAATCCTCCTGCTTGAGTCCCCTGATGCTCAAGATACTGACCACACACACACATACACACTCCATCACTCTAGCTTCTCCACAATGAACTCGTGCCGGCCATTCCGCTGCCTCTATGCCTGAAGATGGCCTATCAGGGCGCTAAGGGCATGCACTTCCTGCATTCGTCAGGAATCGTTCATCGTGATCTCAAGTCACTCAACATGTTGCTTGACAATAAGTGGAATCTCAAGGTACTTACTGTCCTCCATCACCCGTTGCAGTGGTGTCACTCTTCACTTGCTCACTCTCTCTTGACTTCCACAAAGGTGAGTGACTTTGGGTTAACTAAGTTCCGAGCGGACATGAAACGTGGAGAGGAAGTTCAGGGTACGTGTTGTAGTTCCCACGCCATCAGCACACGAAAGACTCATGCCTGAGCTGTGACTGAGTGCAGGTACAGTTCACTGGGTTGCGCCAGAAGTACTCCAGGAGTCTCCTGATATCGACTACATTCAAGCTGATGTACGCCATCTCGACCGCATACAGCTGATTGTGATGATGATTCGAATCCTGATTGCTCTGACGCGACCCAGGTGTACTCGTTCGGCATCGTCATGTGGGAACTGCTCACTCGCCAAGAGCCCTACCGCGGGATGAGCGCTGCGGCCATCGCTGTGGGCGTGATTCGGGATGCATTGCGACCGACCAAACTCGAAGAGGTCACCGGAGCGCAGCGCTATCCTGAGTTCGAGACCATCATGAGCGAATGCTGGCATCAGGACCCGGTGATGCGCCCGTCCTTCCTGGAGGTCATGTCGCGCCTGTCCTCTCTCTCCACGGGCGGGGAGAGCAACTCGAATACGGGCTCCTCGTCCTCCCTCTTCAGCGGCAGCTTCCACAAGTACAATCCACACAAGGGCTTGAGCAGCGGCGGCTCCTCGTCATCACACACCTCGCAGCAGGCCACAAGTCAGAGCACGGACGTGACCACGGCTGAGAGGGAGACGCAGGCCGTTGTCGCACCTCCGGTCAAGGACAACGTGACGGTGGTGTTCACAGATGTCGCCGAGGCAGCTCAATTGTGGGAGGCCGATCCATCAGCAATGCGAGAGGCGATGATCCTGCACAACGACCTCCTGCGCCGATTGCTCAAGAAGTACCACGGCTACGAGTCCGTCTTCCTCAAGACACATGCTGGTGGCCAGGGCTACTTCTGCTTTGTCTTCACCAAGCCTACCGAGGCACTCCGATGGTATAACTCACTTATCTCGATTGTATATCTGGATCACGCGTGATTCTGATGAACTAACTTCTCACACACGACAGGTGTGAAGACGTACAGCGCCAGTTGCTCGGAGTTGAGTGGCCAGCACCTCTGCTGCAGATGGAAGCGGCCCGCGAGGAGTCAAGCGTGCACGGCGCCGTCCTGTATCGCGGTTTGCGCGTGCGCATGGGCGTTCACATCGGAGTTGCCTCGCGTAAGCGCGACCCGGTCTCTGGACGCTTCGAATACGCTGGCCCAGCAGTGACGGTAGCCACAGAACTTACCCTACGAGCAGATGGAGGCCACGTGCTGGTTTCCAACAGAGTGGTGGAGGCCATCGAAGGGAGTGAAGGCAAAGAGAACGACTACCCGATTCACCGCTTCAAGAAGTTGGGTACCGTCCAACTCAACCCGAGCATTACCCAAAAGAACGCCTCAACGACGGTGGATCTGATCGAGGTGCTGAACATGAGCATCAGCGGCATGGAAGAGAGGTGCGAGTGGACGGCCACCACAAACCTTTCAGGAGTGAGCAGCCAGAGGGAGTCCACAACGAACACGTTGTCCTCTTCAAACTCAAGCCACGATGGCGACACAGGCGACATGGGTCTCATCCAGCGCCGCGGCGACCTTGCATTCATTGGAAGCGCCAACGCCTGTCGGTGGATCATCCCCTATGAGGACATCACGATCATCGAGGACACCGTGGGCCAGGGCAGCTATGGATTTGTGTCCAAGGGTCGCTGGAAGGGCGTCGAGGTGGCGGTGAAGCGGCTTGCAAAGCAAAAGCTCGACGAGGAGACCATGCTGCGATTCCGGGAGGAGTCGGCCCTACTTGCGGAGCTGCGTCATCCTAACGTCGTCCTGTTCATCGGCGCTTGCCTCCGTGCCCCGAACGTGTGTCTGATCACTGAGTGGATTCCCAAGGGCTCACTTCGTGATGTTCTTGGCGATAGCTCAATCAAGCTGGCTTGGCCCGTGCGGTTGGCCATGGTGAAGGGTATTGCGCTCGGCCTTGCCTACCTGCACTCTCTGTCGCCTCCCATTCTGCATCGTGATCTCAAGTCGTCGAACGTACTGATTGATGAATCTTGGAATGCCAAGATTGCCGGTACAGTCCTGCACCACTAGCTGCCTTGTCCTGTTAACTCCTATTCTCATGTTGTTCCTCTCGTTAGATTTTGGTCTTGCCCGCATCAAGCAGGAGAATGCGACGATGACCCGCTGTGGCACACCAGCATGGACCGCTCCCGAGATCATGAGACACGAACGTTACACGGAGCAGTGCGACATCTACTCGCTGGGCATCCTCATGTGGGAAGTAGCCACACGCAAGTTGCCCTTTGCAGGCGAAAACCTGGCCAAGATTGCTTTGGACGTTGTGGAGGGCCGCCGCCCACAAGTCCCTACGAATGTCCCGCAAGCCTACGCCAACCTCATGACGGCTTGCTGGCACCGCAAGGCCCAGAAGCGGCCGAGCGCGGAGGACGTGTGTCGCACCATCGAGAGCCTTATGGAGAGTTCATCGGGGATGCAGGATGCCCCTGTCTAAGAGAGGTTCAGGAGTTCGGCGTGGATCTTCATGCTATCTCTTCTACTTGGCCTGGGAACAGCTGCATTGGACGTTCATGTACTTGTAACATATCAACTTGCCCTTTCTTGAAGGGTAGTTAGTGAAGTGTTTCTTCATGCGCCAGTTGGCTTGTGCTCAAGTCAGGCACACAAGATAGCTGGGGTAAGAGAGACCTTCCCTTAGAAGGGAAATCTATCTCAACTGTGTAGAAAGGTAACTTAACCTGAAAGACGTAATAACTCCCCTAATCAGGATAACGTCTATGTGCATTCCTGTGCCCCCTCCACTTTTCCTATCCATGTGTGAAAAGGCCTACTCGTAACGGTAAAGAGGAGAACTCACCACCACCACCGTATTCATCCGGCCGTCAGAGAAGTAGAGGAAGAAGGAGGAGGACTACATTGACCCATCACCGCTGTAGACGCGTTCGCACAAAGCATGAGTTCCAACAGCCCTCCTGAGAGGGCAAGAAACCGGTTTCATTCAAGACCAGACCAACTGCTCGACAAGACGTCATCATCATCATCATCATCATCATCATCATCATCATCCAAACAAACATCATCTACTGGGCAGAAGAAGAACAAGGCGAAGGAGCTCCTCAACAAGATACGCACCCTGAGAGGGGAGAGAAGAACCACAGAACGGAGGCACACACAGCGAGACTCACGAAGTGCAAGCTGCGACGTGCTCCCCACGAAGGCCGGCGAGCCGCTGAGCACGAGAGGAAGGAGCATTACCTATGACCTCCCTCTTAGCGCGGGCTCTTCTCCTCAATGCTCGCCTCCTAACTCGGCTGGTGGTACGCTGCTTTCCTAGTACTTCGTCAATAATGGTGAAACTTAACTTGTGGTGGTGGGTACCATGAAGGTGTTGAAGGTGCTGAAGGTGAAGAGACAACGGACAACGGACGCGGCCGACAACCTGCCAAGTTAGCATTCGCCCAACGCGTTCGGGTGGTCGATAGCCGTAGTGGTGACTCAGCCAAGCCGCCGGTGATCAGCGAGATTGAAGTGGATGAGGACGAGGAGGCCCACCTGATGGCAATCATGGAGGGACGCGCCGAGAACAACATGCGAACGGCACGACGAGGGACGGTCATCACCGAGCGGGAGCAGGAAGCCGTGCGAAGCGGGAAGGAGCGACATCAGCGTAAGAACTTCAAGGTGGTGGAGGTTGACTTCACCGATCGGAGTAGCTATGGAGGCGGCTACCACGACGTGGATGTCGCCTTCGTGGAGAAGGAGCAGCAGGATATCGTGTGGGGAGTGGGTGTGAACTATGCCGACAGCAGCGAGGAGGAAGATGAAGGGCAGGAGGATTGAAGTGGATGAAGATGTGAGGAGCACCCACTTGAGCCAGCTCGAGTGGGTGAGCAAGGCTATCAGCTAGCAACGCTCACATCAAGCCGATCTGCACTCCCCTCACAACCTGTAGATGATCATCACGCAGCAGCTGCGCTTGGAGCGATGTGCCTGAACGAGAACTCATCACTGTTGAGGGTACGTAAGCTGCGTGCCGTCCTCAAAGCATCATCATCGTACTCACTCTTGGCTCCTCATTCATCAGAGTTCTCTTCGCTTTCTTTTGAGAAGTAGCGAGGCGCATCGATGAGCAAGGCTCGAAGTTTGCGGGAAGTAACCATCCATCACCGACCCGTCCGGAGACATGCAGACTGAAGGGAAGTTGAGGAGACTGAAGGTGTATGTACCTATGTAATCCTTCATCTCCGAAGCACTCAAGTCTGCTTGCTGCGAACTGTACAACAACGAAGTACTCTTCTTGATCTTAACTTGCTGTCCATCCTCGTTTCCTGATCGCCACAACCATAAGATGGAGATGAGGCTGTACTGAGGTGAAAGAAAGGTCAGTCTATTAACAATGCCCCCAGTACAGTAGGGGAGATAAGGGAGTGTATGATGACATGTGGTAGAGCATGTGCCGCGATCGTGAGAGGATCAACATCGCGGTACTAGGAAGCTGGTCGTCCTCCGATAAGACCCTCTTCTTGTAGCATCGCCACTGCTCCCTGGCTGAGAGCAGCGTAGAAGGCAATGCTGCCTTGTCGTGCTCTTGTGATCACGGCAGGGTGGCTGGTCGAGCCGCTGAACTGCTGGTTCGTGCCGAACTGTTCCAAGCCTCCGCTAGAGCCCATGTCGGCCTCGGACACTCGCCGCGGAACTGGTGCAGACAGAGATGTGGACGAAGTGGTGGGCGAGGTGGTGGTGCTCTTGGATTGGCGTGCCTGCGCTTCTACTGTACTTGCGGGAGAGGTATCCTGCGAGTCTTCTTCCTTGGCTATCTCAACTTTGCCCCTAAACGAGAGGATCTTCTCCTTGAGAGTCTTCAGCGACTTGCGAGGTCGTGTGGATCCGCTTCCTGAATGAACCTCGTTCACGCCATCGCTTAACTCGCCCTCATCACCGCTCTTCTCTCCTGACTTGGTTTCTTTAATGCCGGAGAGCAGCGAGTTCTCGTCCAGAGTGCCCGTGCTGCTCTGGGACTTGCCCGCCCTCTTCGTCTGCTTCCCTATCTTACTGTGTGAGCGCCGCCTTGGGCCGGGTTCATCGCAGTCGAAGTGCTTCCTCTCCACTGTCGACGCGCTGTTGCTGCGGTCCCGCAAGGTAAGATCCATATGTTCGAGGGTAAGCCCCTCCACGGGCTGCATGCTCCGGGGCCTCTCTCGTTGCGAATTGCCTCGTGATCGGGGTAGCGGAGAGATACGTGAACCCGAAGAGGCCAAGGAACGCGGTGTGCTGGTGCTGATGCTGATGCTGGTACTGGTGCTCAGGCTAACAGAAGGGCTGCTCTCATCTTCCTCTGTAGGCGGGTTTGACTCATAATCGATACTGTACTCATCGCTTCCGTCACCCAAGTCTTGGCTGCTGTTAAGGCTCCCAGGTTTACCAGAGGAATCTGTGCTACTACGTCCATTCCACCGCATCATCTCCCGCTCCAGCATGCCCGCAGTGCCCTGGCTCAGCATGGAGTAGAAGGCCAAGCTAGCGTTCCGCTCACGGGTTATTGGAGATCCCATGTGATCGCCGCGGGGTGCAGCGAGGATGTCCTCGTATTCTGTTCTGGACAGCACCGCCGCGACGTCGTTCAGTGTGTTGAGCGTCGCGTCAAAGTACTCTTGCGCTTTGTCTGGAGTGAGGATGGTTTCTCCTGTAAAACGAAGTAAGTAATGAACTAGATACTGGGAGAGAAGAGGCAAAGTACCAGTGGTAATGCTTTCGAGCTCTGTGGCCAATGATTGCGTGATCGGACAGCTTTTCAACGATAATGAATACAACAAGTCGTCATCATCCTGTCGGCGAATCACATTCGTCATCAGCGATATGTGCAATCAAGAAGATAGAAGACAAAATAGGGCGTACTTCATAGTGAAGATTGTCAAGAAACCTTCGCACTTCCTTCTTACGGGGAAGATTATAAGAGTTGGTTTGGAAGTTCTTGAGCTCATCGGCGATTTGATATTGAAGATGGATCAGATGAGAGTTGATCCGTCCATCAGTATTGTACTGCGCGTTCCCCTCTGACACAGCGATAAAGTCTACAGGATGGAAGCAACAATCAGCCCAGATCAGCGCTATTGAAGGAGGGGATGCTTTGCGAACCTCTGAGAATGATCGCGAGATAGGGTAGGATTGGAGGAATGCCGCGAAGGGCAAAAAGCGATCCAGATGGCGAAGAGGACAATGCAGGAGAAGCTGGAACGATGACACTACCCGAGGAGGGTTGTGACCCCGCAGATGTCGATCGCTCAGCTAAGAGAATGCGCGTCGAGGCACCTACCTCTGCTAGGAAGTACTTTTCTCGTCCTTCCTTTGTAGCGTTTGGCCACAAGGCACCAATCCTCTCCATCACACCGGCAGACGTTGGGACATTGCTTCCGCTGTCGCTCTTTTCTCGCTCCTCCACTCGTTCTGCTGCCTTGGATCGAGAAGTGCCTATCTCCCAAGTTCGCCCAGGTTGCTGCTGTCCTTGAGGTGGTGCTGGTGACCGTTCTTTAGAAGGTTGGTCTTTGTTATCGAGGACAGGCCCGGTTTCTCCAACATTCTTATCGAGAGCTTCTTCTCCGGGATTGTGCGTCATGTGAGGTCGCTTACCGATCATCAAATGCGACCTTGTCGCAACGCCCAGTGACGCTGTGCCATTATCTCCATGATTGGCGATGTTGGTGTTGGTATTCTCCGCGTCTCCTTCTTCATCGTCCCATTCAATGCTGTCGTTTTCTCGAGCAGTTCCTGCATTTGGGTTGACGCCGGGCTGGTAGTGTGAATCGAGGAGAAATCGCTGCGAGCTGGGACCGTGCGGGAGCGGTGGAAGATTATGGTCAATGGAGAGCGCCGCTATACTGCTTCCCTTCGTCCGCGGAGATTCTAAGGACGACAGTGAGGTGGAGGAGATGGAGGTTGGTTCACTAGCTTTTTTCCCCTCCTCGTTTGAGTGGAGAGAGGAATCGGAAGAGCTGATCGTGTGATTCACCAACATGTTGCTGTTACTTGGCCGTCGTTCACGCTTGGTGAATGTCAATCGTCGAATCTCTGAATAGAACTAGAGTGAGCATGGCCAGCTATGCGCCATTACATGTTCTGAATGGCACCTTGCCGATAATGAAGGTAATTGTTCTGAGGCTGCATCAGCTGATCGAGTTGTTGGAACTGCCTCATGGTTCGATCTGGCAAACACATCCACGCGACTGCAGATTCTCTATTAGCGCAACCAGACGAGAGAATCGCCGTATTACTAAAGAGAGCAGTACACTTCAATCGAATGACGGCACTGTTGTTTAAGCCAGTGAGGATCTCCATGAGCGAGTTGAAATTGTAAAGCTGATAACAAAGACGGGCTATCTTGATGAACTTGCTGATTACACGGGCTTGATCACGTGGGTCCGAGCGCGTAAGTATCTCTGTAGCAACCCAATAACTCACCTGTGTCGTAGCCAGAGCCAATGGTCAGCACGAGTGCGGTGGTGGTAAACAAAGTCGTACCTCGTTGAATTTGGTTATAAGTTTAGATATGTTTGGCGCTGTAGAAGTTTTGTTGCTCTTGTTCCAACATTGGTGTAACAACTCTCGCGAATTAATGTTCTACCAAGAACAGGACAGTCAGTTTACCCATCGAGGGGGCAAAGAGAAGTTATCCGTACTCGGAAGATCTCGAACTCCATCGCCGTGAGCTCGCGTGCAATGTCCAGGGAAGATACGGTGTGGAAGTCCAAGCCCTCTTCACGCGTCCTAAACAGGAAATGGCAGGGAAGATGTCAGTGATGGTGGTACACAGCTTTGCACAGGAAGGAAGCGTTACCCTGAGCCACCTTCGCCCAGTGCGGAAAACTCTCCGCTGGAACTCTTTTGAGGTTTACTCCGTGCCGTATCCTGACCAGCACTGCTTGAGCTTTCGCCGGCGAGGCCTCCCTTAAGATTACGATTAAGCCATTGTCGCACGCCTCCAATCGAACGAAGAGCCTTGGGTGACAGATTGGAGAATGAAGATGAATGGGAAGAATTCGGAGATGAAGGTGTGTTCCGAGAGTCTTCCAGCGAATGAGTGCTGGATGTTCCAGCTTGACGTGACATCAGTCGTTTGAGAGTAGTCGTATTCTGTAACGAGATCAACCTCTTGAATTCAGATATCAATTTCTGTTGTGCGTGGAGTGAGCGACTGAGTCATGAAACACACGGAGGAACAAATACGCACCTCGTCCTTGGCCTCCATGTTCGAGAGGAGGGCCAGTATCCGCTTGTGTTCAGGAGAGCCCAAATCCGTAGGATAGTGTGACATCCAGTAGTGAAGGAAGTCAAGCAGCCGGACCTGCGGGGAAGAGCCATGGTTAATACTCGAACCGATATGCAATTAATGTAGACAGGAGACGTACCCTCTGGGGGTCGCCAAGCTGCTCAAATTCTTGTGCCCATAGGTTGAAGAGGTTGATACCGACAGGAAGGAAGTTTTTGTATGAGAAGAGGAAAGAGGGATGGTCTGCAGGATTAACGAAGGCTCGATGCGCCAACTCAAGAAATGCACGCTCTTTTGAGAGCTTCTATACGTAAGCAAACGTAAAGGATAAGTGAGGGTCGCGAGATGACGGAAAAGCACAAGATAACATCAACATAAACACTTAGATCTTTCAAGGATGCGCACCTCACTAGATGATGTTTGCACCTGCATGGTGAAATGACCAAGGATGAGAGATGGGCACAAAGCCCCAAGCTGTAACTCGGGCAGACGGTGAGGGATTGATCTGAGTGTTGTTCAATCCAATGTCCCTTCCACCTTTGTCAAGGAGTACAGGCCGAGCAAGATAGGTTGAGTCACAGAATGCACCACCCTCGTTGGGTGTAGGTAAATCCTGGCGAACAACAATCCCTAGTTCAGTTCGACGTCCATCTATCAACGGTAGAAAAGCTAACCTTCTTTTAAATCGTGGCGAAGACGAACAACATGCATCAAATAAGGAGATGGTCCTACCATATCCACAGCATGACAACCCAGTTGTCCGCGCAACGTCCTGTATTGGAATTCATGGCATGTAAAGAGCAAAAATGTAAAGAATGAGCGCGAAGGCACCACGAAAGAATGGAGGAGATGGATGAAGGGGGGAAAGGCAACCTGGGCCAAGATGAAAATCAAGTAGCGGGTGCCGATGTAGATGTCCTCGATAACGATGAGATGGTTGATGGGAGCGTTGCCCTTATACGCCAGCTGCGCAGGGAGAACGAGGCTCTGCGGGCCCAGGTCACCGTGTTCGAGCGCAAGTTCGTAGAGCTGCTGCGACATAGAGGGGAAGATTCAGCGGCAGCAGGCAATACCGGGTTTACAAGAAGCGGCTACGTCATTAGATACATCCGAAGGCAAGCATGTCGGACAAGGAGATGACATTATTATGCTCAACGTAGGCGGACAGTACTTCTCCAGCCTACGATCGACTCTGTGCAGGTATAAATCAAATCAATTAATTCAACTTGCTTGCTAAAGATATTAATTGCCATTACATGGTGGGAGGGCAGATTTCCAGGTACCTTCCTTGAAGCGCTGGCCAACGGGTGGCGGGACTCAGCAGTCAAGGATGCGTTGGGTTGCATCTTCATCGATAGGTATGGTTTGTAATTCGTGTAGAGGGAGGGGGCTACGCGTGTGACTTTTATGTCCGGGTGTGCGTGCCGCAGGGACCCGACCCACTTCGGACAGGTACTGAGCTTCCTGCGTGATCAGTCCTTCCGCATCAAGCCGCCCACATCGGCAAGTGCACGAGCACTACGATCACGCTCAGGTGGTGCGTCTGCAAGTGCCCAGCCAACACCCTTAGGATCATCCTCAGGTACCACGAAGCAGAAGCAGTTGCACAGGATGCACTCGTATGCAGTGTGATGACTCTGATATTGGGTGTCAAGAGGGTGGCGAGGATGAGGATCTGAGCGAGACCATCTCCCTTGTGCGCGAGCTGGACTATTACGGTCTCCTCAACTACGTGCTGCCACGGCAGGTGGAAGCTGAAATCAAACAATGGTGGCAAGACTTTGCAGACGTATTCTCAGTCGAGCGATATCACCAGAAGGTGGCCAGAGTCTGGGTGGACCACTTGGCTAAGGAAGCTGACATTGCTGGTACGCCCCCAGCTCGCCTTTCTTTCCTCATGTGCAAGTGTGGATTTATTTCGTGCGTGCACAGAGAGCTACTACAGGAAGGCTATTGATTTAGACTTGGGCACAGGAGAGGAGGACAAGTCTGGAGGCAACAGTGCATCCACGAGACAAAAACAATACTCACGCGCAGTGAAGTACTACCATAAGGCTGCAAGTTTAGGTCCTTGCTATGCGCTGATAGACATTTCAGATTGAAACATCAGCTCACACGCTTTCCAGGTCACGTAGGTGCGCTATTTAATCTCGCCGTGTGCCACATGGATGGCGACGGTGTGCCTGCAGACCCAGCCAAGGCTGTGCGCTTCCTATTGAAGGCTGCAGAGGCAGGGCATAAGCAATCCCAGTACCAAGTGCGTTCATCAGGTGCCTGTTCGTTTTGGTGACATCCATCTAATGGTGGTGCATGCAGTTGGCCCTCTGCTACAAGCAGGGCAAGGGTGTGAGCAGTGACAAGCGAGAGGCCGTATACTGGTTCCGCCAGGCGGCAGCCCAAGGACACACCACATCCCAAGCCTTCCTCCAAGGTTTGATCACCAGATATTGGCTGCAATCCACCTGTGTGTGCCGAACTTATTTTTCTTCCGCACGGTCACAGACACAACCTGGCAACTCGGCCAACCGCACCTTTGTGCATGGGAGTAGGACCAACCACACGGTTGGACCAACCACATGTGTGTGTGATGGCTGTTGTCGTACGGAAAATGGGCCCTAGCAAAGAGCCTTATCCAGGGAGCCTGGGACCAATAAGAACAAGGAATGTAGGATATGCCAGACTGTTTACCCAAGAGCTAACTCAAATTCCTAAACGGAAAACCGCAAGGCAAACGAGGAAGATCACCTGGCGTCAGAGGAGTAGCTCCTTGTTGCCCGCATGCGGCTGCTGCGGCAACAAGTGTGAATCAGGCCACGCACTGACTGAGACGGAGGTTAGAGAAGACAAAGAGAAGGGTCACGACGATAGTACCAGAAGCTTGCGGTCGGCAGCGGGAGGCACAGACATGAACGAGGACGACGCGCCACCCGGGGAGAACGCCACGGGGGCCGCACTCCACGCACAGGCTGCGGCGCCGACCTGCGGTGCCGGGCGGCACGCGCGGGAAGAATCGAAATTCATTATTCAATGGAAAGTGGCCAATGCACCCAAGATAAGGCGCAACAGGCGCACCAAGCGCCAGATTGAAGAAGATCGACGACGCAAGGCTGAGCTTGCCTCATCTGAGGCAATTGATTCCTCTTCCTCATCTTCACCCCACACATCACCAGCATCTTCTTCCTCCTCATCACCAGCATCTGTATCAAGTACGTCATCTCCCGCGACCCACGGCGAGGTGCCCATATTGGAAGGCGGCAGTACATTTCTCCCTCCCCATCTTCCCTTCTTATTCATCGCAGAGGAAGACGAGAGCAGAGCGGTCATGACTGGTATCTATCCTCAACCTGCCCATGTCATCTACACCTCCTCTGCTGGCAGGTCTCCTGCGTCGTCCTCGTCTTCATCTTCATCTTCATCTTCACCCGTATGGATGGATTCGAGTAGCGCCTCGATGACGACGTCGTTTGCAGCAAGTACGACGTCTTCCCCACCAAGGCCTTCGTGGTCATCGAGTACATCGACATCCCCAACAGCATCGTCGACACTGGTGTACGACGAGGGCTGTCGACTGCACGAGGCGTTGGCCTTCCAGAAGTCCATCTTTGATCGATCCTTCGGACCAGAGGGATTGCAGGCTTCCCCGCCGCTAGCAGGGACAGCGGCAGCGGACTCCTCGTCTTGGCTTGCGACGGCCTTTGATAGTACATGCGACTGGGGTATGGCGCAGCAGTTGAGGACCCCTTCATCAACAACTTCTTCCGCTTCATCGGCCTTCTCGATGTCAGCAGAGTTGCCGATGCCGTTACCAATGCTGAGCTCGAATGCGCACAGCTCGAGGAAGCGCGATCGTACGAGTGCCGTGAGTTCGGAACGACGGAAGAAGGAAGATCAAAGTAACGACTCAATGGAGGGCGCGCTCGCCCGATTGTCGAGCGAGACTGGCCTCGTGAGCTTCAGTAATGTTCGAGAGCTAATGATGGTGTTTGAGAGGTATACATCCATACCGCCTAAACTTCGGTGGTACTGACCATTAGGTCGTTCTCAGGTTCTGCAGCCTCTTCTCTCCGATACACCCATCGAGTCACTGGGAAGAGAGCTTGCGCCTGATGTTGGTCGCAGATGAATTTGACTATGAGAGCAGCCCACTCCTGCTTAATATGCACATTGCCTTGGCGCATGGTTCAGTTCACCGCTCTTCATTGCAGCGTCCTTTGATGTATCGGATCTGCTAATGATCATCGGCACGTTTCCACCAGGCGCACACTTAATTGGGGCAGCTAACCGCGCCGAGCAACATTTTGAACGCGCACGCGCTCACCTCTCCGGTCTGTACGACACAAGCAATTACGTGGTTGCTGAAGCCATATTCGCTATGGCCTTCTACCTTTATGCACAAGTAAGCTTCCCGCGCTGGCCACTTTGTGTTGTGTTATGCCCATAACATGTTGCCATCACGCAGGGCAAACTTGATCAGTTTTCGTACTATATCTCTCTTGCAATGAACATGACCAAACAACTGAACGCTCTCGACTCTCCCCTTTATGGGTACAATTTTGCATCCACTCGGTGTTAGAATCGATACTTACTGTATCCCTCAGGAAATGCCTGATTGCTGTACATCTCGATCCGACCTATTCACCGCGTCACAAGCAGACCCTAGTAACTGCTTATCATAAGTACCTCTGTCAAATGAAGGCCGAGAAGGTGGGCAAGCAAGAAGCGAGCCGCTCACCCTTCTCAGCGGAGTCATATTCCGGAGTGTGTTCTATTCCTTCGGCTCAAGAGTTGAGTATTGGAAGCGAGATAGCGACATCATTAAGTGGTTCAACAGAAATTGCGGAAGAGACCGATGTTGGAGATCATTCAAAGGCGGAGCGACAACGAAAGCGGCTGAACAAGGTCAAGAAGATCGACCGCTACGTCCTTTCTTTGCAAATGCTACATCAGGTCATCCATTGGAGAATGCAGGAAGAGCCCGGCAATCAAGCAGTCATTGCTCCACTACTTGCGCATATGAAGAAACTACTACACTGCATGAGCCAAGATGCAAGAGATATCAGTGCGTCTGGCCAACTATCCTTCATAAATTGGCTACTCACACACGTCAATTCAGGAGATCTAGGCGAGGCATTCGCTACCTCAATTGTCTTGACATGGCACATGGCAACAGCACTCTATTATCTCTATTCCTCTCAGCCTGATGTATGCTCGTTCTTCCCACAAAAGGACGCTTTGTTTCTAATTCTCATTCACTGAACAGAAGGCATTCACCGCTGCGGTAAAATACCTAGACCGATTGGAGACAGAGTTCCACTCACCCTATTGTGCTGTATCAACAATAATCTGCCATACAGTGGTATGATCAACTTCCGACTTGCCATTATACCGACTAAGTCGATCATTCAGGTGATGGATATCTTTATTACGTTCCAACGATATGACCTCGTACGAAGGTTACTTAGTGTGGCCGAACCTTTCATCAGACTTCACCCACTCTGCCGCAATATGAGTATGTTGCACCCACACAGACCTTCACAACCCACGAAGCTTACCCTTCCTTCCTCTCACAGGCCAAAAGTACTGGGATGCGCTGCGGAGCCACAATACCATTCCAGTTGGGCCATCCCGCCACACCCTTGCAATGTAAATAGTTACTGTACAGGCTCTGCAATGAAGACGTTCGCAGGGTAATAGAACATAAAGAAGGCAAGGGACAAAGAAAAGCTGGCCAACAAGGACGCACCAGGCAAAACGACACATACAGCAACGAGGTTGTGGGTGAGGCAAAAATATGCATCCGCCGGGAATTGAACCCGGGTCTCCC
>CDEZ01022915.1:8694-27768 GCA_000826365.1 Acanthamoeba royreba | reverse complement strand
CCAACAAAATGCGAGTGTTCTCATCGGCCAGTCGATGCATGGTCTTAAGGAGTTGCACGACCTGTGCCAATCAATCGGTGAGCTCCATAGTACAGTGTGCGCAGCACGCGGAATGTATCGTACGTTTTTCTCTTTGTAGATACAATCTGCCGCCAGGATGAAATCAAAATGTGGTAGCCCTTCCATGTCCTCCTCTCTTCCCCTGTAGTCCCACCTCTATCAGAGACTCTCCCAGGCATGTAAGTCGTGGAGGCAGCGCACCAATACAACCGCCGGCATTCGATAGAACCGCCACTAGCTTCGATCAACTCTCTGTTCCTTTCTGCATTTCTTCTCGTAAACGGAAGTATCCATTCTACATCTGTTGCAACCACTTTCGCGCCTGTAGGTTGGATTGTTGGCGAAGAATCAGCAACGTAAAGAAGTATCTTTTGTGGAGCCTTCGGTGAGATAGTGGACCTAGAATTCCAGCAGCGATAGCCACTGGGCCACAGCCTGTTCCCAACTCCAGCACGCTCACTCCTGACATACAATCCAATCAACCTAGCGAAGCGAAATGGTGTGGACGAGGGGCTTACCCTGGCCGAAGCGGCCTTGGGCAGCAAGTCGCTCTAAATATTTCATCATTACGAGGCTCTGCGAAGGCACAGCATGAACAGACAGTAATTAGTCCCACTTTACTTGCATGCCCGTGCGCGTGGGTGATTCTTTAGTGAAAAGCGTACCGAATCCCACACGGTCAGGCCCACAGTGTCCAGTTCGTTTGCAACATCCTTTGAACAGACGAACCAAGTGAGATGGTGTACACCAACGAACCACACACAAGCAGGGGCAATCAGGGGAATCCGGGGTACCTGGTGGATGACCATCTGCTTGCCGTTGATAGAAAACACAAAGTCATCCTCGTATCGGTCCTTGTCAGGAAGCTTGTTGCGCCGCCAGGTGACGCCCTTAGGGCTCTCCACCGTCTGCAGCTCGTTCTCCTCCTGCCTCAGCTTTTGGTCCGGCACCTCGTCTGTGTGTACGGAACGTTCACACACGGTGAGACCGGGGACGTTGTCGTTTTTTATTTATTTTTATTTTTTCGCCCCTTTGGATAAAATATATTTGCCTTTATTTCGAATTTATTAAAAAAGACACAAAGCCTTCGGGCCAAATCGTTGAATGTTAAGATGTTCGAATTTAATGACAATTTAAATGGGAAGAGAGTTGTGGAAGGAACACTTGGGGTGATACTACAGGGAAAGACGTACGCGCATCGTCTTGAAGAGGTTGGTCCGTTTGTTCCATCTTCTCCTCGGCCGTTAGGAAGATCGCGCAAACAACAAAATTCATTTGGTCATTTCTGAAAAAATTTCGCAACAAATAAATTGTTTCGGAAACGCGAAACGTTTCAATAGATTCAAGCGAGGGGAAAGAAGCTGCTCTCTCGATGCAGGAGGTGTGCCGCGTGCGGCTGGCTGCCGCATCCGCCCGACCTGCGGTGTCTGTATTGCACAGGCGGTTGGCCCTCAAGCACCTATGTGCCGATTTTTTCCAGTTTCCCGCCTACAGGTGCCCTGATTTTTATTTTTTATTTTTATAATGGATGAAGTCTCTATTCTCCTTTCTCGAAATTATTCACGTAAAATGAAGTGATTTATGATATGAAAAATCATGCACAGATGATCCATAAAATTAAAAAATGATAACGTGTGCAGGTGTGTGGCGTGGTCAGCGGACAACCTGATCGCCTACTCGGCTATCGATGTTGGCCTTCAAGCAAGTGATACCACGTACACCAGCAGCTATTCATCAGCTTTGGACGATGAATAACACACCCTCTGTGATGCGTGCAGTCCCACGCACAACCCGATCCCGAGCGGATTGACACGACAGACGCTATACATTGCGAGCGCCAATGCACCGGAGGAGCATGTCGCTCTCTCGACGCAGCACAGGAGCCCGATCAAATTTCTGGAGTGGGCTCCGATTTCCCTCGGTCCTCTGCTTCTATCGGCTGACGCCCACGAGAAGATCATCGTTTGGGAAATGAAGGCAAGTCAGGATTGCCCCATCATATCAACACTGTGCTAATCATCCGACAGGACAACATATCGGAGTGGGAAAAGATAAAAAGCTTTGACTTGGAAGGGACCGTATGTCTCAAGTGGCTCAACACGGATCCTAAAGTAAGTACGAACGCAGAATTACCAAGTTACATACTCACATTCTCTTTAGTACACTCTCCCCGTTCCTACAGCCTCAGCGGGAACTCAATCGCCTTCCGCATCACCTCGTAACATGGAAGAAAAATTTCACCTCGGTACTCTGTTGCTTTTTCGAGCTCGTTCTTGGTTTCTAACATCCGATTGCTCTGTGATGGCGTCCAAAAGGCTCTGCATCGCGCGCGCAGCCTACTCCACAAGATCGACCGATCGCTCCTGCTGGTATGCCTTGTTTTCTTCACATTTCAGCGTCAGGCGCAGTACGGATTCCTTAACCACAAGTCGAGATGAAGTTTCTTAACTTTTATATTAGGTGCACATCATCTACAAAAAGATGTTTGACGATCGATGGGGCGTATTATCACCATCGAGCCGTCTTCATCCGGCCGATTTTATCATTTCACATGCAGACATCACACGCAATTCCAGTACGTGTCCCCGAAGATGGTTTTATTTTAGCTCCATCTGTACCCACTAATTGTGCCTCAATCCTACAGCCGGCTCTGTTGTCATAGCAGCGGCAGGAAGCTTCAGCCAAATTGGAGTTGCTATCTGCCTATTCGAGCTGAACATCGACCTAGCAAAGAATTGTACGTACACCGCACCTAGATCAAATCGGCTGCCAGCTCATACACAGCAGCGTGCATGTCGCGTATGATTTCGTCCATCTCGTTGAATCCACTGGTGCTCGGTCCCGAGGTGCCGCAACCTTCGGTTATTACACACCTTGCATTCGACCCTACTTCTAAGGGTAAGGCAATTCTTACCGTGTCCTCAGGTAAGCGTAGCAATGATATGTTTTATTGCGCCTTACTTAATCTCGAATGACTTGGATGATGCCAATAGACCCAACCAAGGGTTCCAAATCAGTTCTGACCCGCTGGGAATTCAAGTCGCCAGCCCCTCTTAGCCCGGTTTGGGCGGAGTTATCTACTGCGGCGTTGGCATCCTCTTCATCTCCTTCATCCCCTCCAGCAGTGCAAATAGCAACACCTCCTCCAATCACGCCAACCTCTTCTGTTCTGCCTGCCAACACATTACCCGTACAGTAGCTCAAATTCCAATGACAATCGTCGAGGCATCATGAAACAACTGACTCGTCTCGTTCAGACGGCAACAGGGTGGCAATGCATTGAATCGATCGCGGACGTGATTCGATCAGAAGAAGGCATGGAAGTGGAGACGACGGATGTGGAATCGCAAGCTGACGTTTCCAATTCCTTTGTTACGGCATTGCACCATGCCCCCGGTCTAGTCTTCATCGGCTATCTCTGTGGTGCTCTAGAAATTCGAGACAGGTACGTTTGCTCCTCTGTCCATCAGCGATTGGGTGGTCATAACAGATTTTATCCACAGTACCAACCTGCAGGTGTTGCATTCCATTCCACATAACGATAACTTTGATACAAAATATCGACGTATTCCTACTCTCACTCAGTTCGCCATTGCAACTTCTCATCCTTACCTTTATTTGTATCTGACAGGAAAAGAGTCGAAGGGAGAAGAAATTAGTTCACAGAGCGCAGAAGAGCTCCTTAAGCGCGTTGTTCGCTCATTGTCGAGTTCTTCTGAGCAAATTCGTGTTCGTCGATCCTTATCTGGCTTAGGCGCCAGCGCCAAGGAGGATGACCCAGTATCTGCCTCTGCTGTGGAAATACCGTTAGCCTACTGCATGTCGCCAAACGGAACTTGTGTTGCCGTGGTAAACTCGGCTGGAGGCTTGAGCATATACCATCTCGGCTCTTTGCCAATTCACTCATTTAGTGAGCTTGATCAGGGTACGATGAGCCCTCCTTGCGTTTGACAGGAGTTTTTCCTGATACTCACAATCGTGCAGAACAAACGGCCAAGTCCGCTGCAGACATGCTTGAACTCTCGGCAATCCGTAACCATGACTGGTGGGACCTGCTTGTGTGGCTTTGCCTTGGGCCTTTCCCCCGCGGTACAAACAAGCACGAAGTTCTTCTGATATCAGTTATCCGCAAAATTGGCCTGACGACAAGTACAGATATGTTACAAAAGGCAATGAAGCACGTTATTGCCGACACGAATGAGGCCACGGCTCAGCGCTATTTTGGGAATCACATCGAAAGCTTGAAGACCACAGCTTTTCTGTATGGTGACGCCAATCATTCGTGAAATGGGCTTAACCTCATACTTTTTTCCTCTGAACAGAATGATTGATGGCACAGAGGCTTTGGCGGCGGATGGGGCAGTGCGACAAACAGTTAGCTACATTCATGATTTTCTTGCTTCAGTTCTGGACGTCGATCCCAAGGCCACTTCTCAATGTAAAGCGCATTTGCCATTGCTCTTCTAGCTGTTCTAATCGATTCTTCGTTAGTGGATAACCTTGCATCGGGCGGGTTGCAGCCGATCCTTCAAAAGTTTCCAAAGACCGACAATCGTACTTTAGCCTCTTGATTTTCCACTGATAATTTTCCACACTTACAAGCAATTATGGCAGAAACGCTTGATGCCGTTGAGGGACTGGCCGAGTGGGCTCTTGACCTTTTGGTGTTCTTCCAGAAGAATGTCCACCACTTCGTCAACAGTGATATCAGTCAATATCTTGGCCAGTTCATGGCCGACAAGAAGCCACCTCCGACAAACTCGGCTCCCGGCTCTTCTCCGCAGGGTTATAATCTCACCCAGGCCATTCTCTCTCTTCCTACTCCTTCTCCACTTTTTCGTCGCGTTCCCATGGTACGTATCGCAGTCATTTTCAGGTCTATCACTTCTCTAACCTCTTCTTCAGCTCGCCCTTCTGTTGGAGAGAAAGTTTTTGGAGAGCCTTCGCCGAGTAGCAGGTTATGCAGCAGTTATCATGTATCACCTCCATCAGCGTCAGCAGGCGCAGCAAGCGTCGCCAACAGCTGATGGCGGAGGTAGTACGCCGTCAGTTACGGGAGGAGCGGCTTATTCATCACTGCCTTACTCTCCGAAGGATACACATACGTTATATACATTCGTAACAACTCTCATCAATATCTGCAATAACGTATCACAGAAAGGTAAATCCAATCAACACAATCCTCCATAAACTATTTGGTTTCTGTGAACTGAATCATACAACGTCAGGTGTTGGCTCGGCGGTAGAGGCTCTGATAAGCTTGCATGCGGCCCTCCTTGTGCCTGGCCATCAGCAGGCGCTAGACATTTCCTCCTTCTCCGGCCCCAAGCATGAACTTCGTGTGCTCTTGCGTCGTTTGTCTCTTTTCCCACCTCCAACTGGTCTCCTCAACCGCATCCTTGTACGGCTACCGCCTCACCTGCATTCATTCGACACTACTCTAATGCGGCAAACGAGCAGAGCACACGGAAAGAGGGGCGGGAGGAGTTCGAGCAAGGAAAGGGCAACGTGGATAGGGCATCCTTACGAAATGTTGGTTTCAAGAGTATGGCCACTAGTGGTGGCCCCTCTCCTGTGCCTTTGAAACAGAAACTGCAAGGGCGGTACGATGTGATCACGGGCATCGCACTTGACGCTTCCCGACTATCTTCCATTCGCCAGTGCACTCGGTACGCTACTACCAAGTCTTATGAATCCTCTGTAACTAACCGATCCTTCAGGTGCCAACGAGTCACGGGATGGCAGGGTGGGGCCACCACGGGTACCACTGGCGACACGGCACCACAGCCCTTGCCCCTCGCCATTGCGAGCGGACCTCAGGGCTTCCCTCGATTCGCCGTGTGGAGCTTCTGTTGTCCTCTTTGCGGTGGCCGCTGGCGTAAGCTGAGTCTCGCCAGTACTGCCGCTGGCATCGCGTCCTGAGAATGGGTGATGATCCATCCTCGTCATCCTCTGCAATGAATGTAGGCGACGTCATTACCGGGTACCACCAAAAATATTAATTTATTTCTGAAATAAAAAAAGAAACCAAAGTTGTGTCATTTCTTGTTTTGTTGTTTTGGAGACCTCTCGAAATCTTCGTCTACACGCCGGTGACTTCCTCCCAAGAAGAGGACCGCCTGCCCATCATCGCGTACGAGTAGACCTCATCATCTTCTCTCACACACAAAAACGCTTGCCCGAGCGTGATCACTCGCTAACCGACCAGATCAGATCAAATCGGCGCTACTTGGGAATCTTCACATAAAAATAAATGGAAGGTATTATATTATAATCACACATACTTAATTAGCGTCGAATGACGAAACGAAATTACAATTGATCTCATATCCAAATATGCTAAATGCCGGACGAAAATATTCTAATCATTTTAATTATTCTTGGTTGAACATCAGAGGGCTCGTTGCGCCGTAGTAGTGGAGTGCCCGACTTGTCGGGGCAGCTGCCAAGTGAGCGTGTACGTATAGCCAAGACTGGGCTGCCGTTCTCGTAGCCGAGCATTTACACTGGGGACGTTGTGATTAACTCGGAATGAACTCTTGCAGTATCGTCCATTCGAAAGTAGTGGCAGCCCAGCGAGCAGACCACGCCGAGGCGGCTGGCGCGGACGAGGTAGCTTCCGCGGTCGTGGTCGTGGACGAGATAACGTCATTGAGGACCACGGCGGGCGAGGATCAGACGACTGGCCTACTGGAGAGTGGGACGGAGAGGACGCAATAGAGGCACCTGAGCCGGGTGAGTGGGTGATCACTCCAGACGGCATGGACTACGACCCGTGGGGCGAAAGTAGTGATACTATTGCCATAACGAACGGAGAGGCACGGAATGAGATCATGTCACCTCGGCCCTCACGTGAAAGAGAGAGAAGCCGTGAGAAAAGCCCTTATGATAACAGACGCCGTGATTCCGACAGAGACTCAGGTCACTGGAAGCGGCATCAAAAGTCAGATCGCGACACTGCCGAACGTAATCGGTGCGGCTTGCTCTATGTTGATCCTGGTACACAATGTGACTGACAAGTTATATTGTAGTACACTATGTCGATTCTGGAATACAGCCAGAGGTTGCTCTCGTGGCTACACCTGCAAATACAGGCATTCGGACCCAGAGAATGCAAGCAGAGACAGACAAGATCGCTATGAGCGCGACCGGCCCACCCGTGATACAGATCGCTCTCGTGACTCACGCAACAATAGCTCAAGCGATCGCAAAGTACATGACGAATCGAGAGAGCGCGATAAAAACTCAGACGATCTTCGAACAAAAGATCACCGCGCTGAGCGTAGTGCCCGCTCTAATCTTGGTGGTGATCGCGAGGAGAGCAAGAAGCGAAGACGCGAAGATGAACCCTCTGGGGATAATAAGCCGGTAAAGGACCACGAAAGCGAAGGCACAAGCAAGCGGGCTTCTCTGTCGTCCAGTAGTCCCAATCTACCAAACGAATCAGCCTTTCCATCACTTCACGAGTTTCTGGCTTCAGTCATGAAGGAGACTCAGAGAGAGGACAATACTGAGGCGTCAACGCAGGGTGTAACTTCTTCCGGAGAGACATCGGACAGAAAGCACTTCAGCAGTGCTGCGGGCTTACCAAGTGCGCATATCGAGAGCGAGGATAAGGTGGTGAAGGTCAAGCAAGAACCTCCAAATATTGGCGATACCATAGTGTCGCCAGCACAACCTGCCATTCCATCCATACCGGTCGTAGTATCGAGCGTACCGACAGCTGGTGATCTCGCGCTGTATCCAGCCTACGTGCAAGCGTGCGAAAAAATGAAAGAACTGGTAGGCGAGTGTGAGAACTTGCGCAAGGACATAGAGAAGCTAGAGAAGGAAAAAGCCGATCTCAAAACGAGGCTGACGGAAGCTCGTGATGGTTCGCTTTCTAAAGATGCCAGGTACTCAGACGACGAACACGTTTGTTAACTGTTTTACTGACCTGGCTTTGCCCTCATCCAAGGGAACGACTAAGCTCTTACGAGGACCAAATTGAAGACTTGCGAAAACAACGATACGTGCTGCTAAAGAAGGTCAATGAACTCAAAGATTCCAACGAGGAGCTGACCCGAAGCACAGAGCATATGAAGAAGAATAACGCCGACTTACGAAAGCAGATCGACAATTTACGCGATAAGGTCGACGAACTTTCATCCTCTCTTGCTAAAGAGAAAGCCAAGAGGAAGAATTATGAATCCAGGAAGACACGTGAAAACGAAATCAAGGAAGAAACAAAGCCTGAGGCATCCGACGCAAAACCTACGCCTTTCACTTCTACAGCTACGTCGCCTGAAGCAAACAGAATCGCCGAGTTGGAAGCAACGACAGCCGAACTCATGCAAAAGAACCTCGAACTCGTGCGCAAGAACATGGACCTCATCAAACGTCTCAAGGAATCTGAAACCAACAGCCTAAATCATCAAAAGGCTCTCGTAGACGCTAACGCGGTATATGAACATCACCAGTGCTTCACAATTGCGCACTAACCGCGTGATGTTATCCAGGCCAACGAAGACCTGCGACAAAAATGTGAAAATTTACAGAAAATCATTATCGAGCTAGAGCAGAAGGAGGCGCAACAATCGACTGACCAACTTGTCCAGGAACAAACAACTGGTAGGTGACCTGGCCTAAACGCACTGCAACCGATTGACGGCATACAATAAACAATAATCGAGTCCATTGTACACGAACAAGTCTAAGAGGTGGATCTTCAATGTGAGGATTGCGCGCCAGCTGTAAAGAGAAGGAGGAGCTGGGATTGCGCATCCGAAGACGAAAGAGGCATCCAGATCAACCAGGATACTACTGGGTAAGGAATTCGAGGAAGCAGATGCCAGCTGCCCAATGGTATGACACTCGAACCGGATTGGTGCGAGACTTTGTAGTGCCTAGATCCACAGAAGGAAAGGGAAGGCAATTCTTTTTCCGCGTCAACTTCCTCCTTCACAGCCCTTCCCCTTTATCTGCAATTCTTCACCACCACCACCGAGCACCAACACCCCCCCTAGGACGCCAGCACCCCTTCCCCACGATGCAAGCTCTTCGCCGTACTTACAACGACCATGTACGTCTTGTCTAGTTGCTCAAAACCTCCCTTAGTGGAGCAGTCGTCTCATCACCAGACCCACGTAGACCAAGGCCGTGTGGTTGACCCTGTTCCCCGTCGTGGGAGGCGGTTGCTTGTGGGCCGCGTACATCGGTTTTCGTACCTTTGCGACGCACAACGACGTTGTGTACAAGACGCCCCTTCGTCTTCGTTCTTTGTTTGTTTCGTGGTAGCTGACTGTTATGTGTGTCGCCAGGCTGAAGGCCAAGGGTAACGAGCCCTACCTGCGCCGTGAAAGCCCCAAGTTGATGTCGAGGCAGTCCGCCGTGTCCCTACATGACAAGTGGAGCCGCGAGATGGGTGGCGACGAGAACGCCCACAAGGGCCAGTAGGCTGAGAGATGATGGGCGCTTATACCTGATACACAGCTGTACATACTGTGGTTTTCACCAATAGACTATTGCACCAAAATGCATCTGAGCTGGCCCATCTTTTACCCTTCTTTCAGATCTACGGCGGTTGAGGGGTGGATGAGCAAGTTCATTAATGAGGCTCTTGGCCTCCTCTGCAAAATGAGAGTGTAAGGACGACTTGGCCGAGTGGTTAAGGCGGTAGACTCGAAATCTACTGGGGTCTCCCCGCGCAGGTTCAAATCCTGCAGTCGTCGATTCTTTTGGCCCCAAATGCTTACCTTTTGCGACTGTAAAAGGTAAGAAGGCCATTTTGAACTTTAGCGCAACAGAGACGAGAGGCCTCATGTTGACTTCGCCGCAAGTTGCCCCTGTGGGCCTCTACAAGCAAGCTCAGCTTCCCGATATCAAAGCCAAGCCCTTCACAGTTGGAAAGTCAAGGTGCTCGTTGTTCCCCACCATCCCCACACTCGCAACGAGTTCCTGAGTTGATCTTGTGCTGCCTCTCCTCGGTGCAGAGACTCAGCTATCAAAAAAGCAACTCAAGTATATGGCCCTAAGTCGGCAAGGGATGGCGGCACAGAATACATATTCTCTTCGTGCAAGGACTCTTGTGATGTTGTGGTTCGCACTGGCTTACACCCTCCCTCCTGGGTGAACAGAGCGACTGACCTCGAAAGTACGGCAGGTATGCGGCATGAGTTCTTCAACGTACCCAGTGCGGCCTGGATCAGGCGCACGCGATGGTGATCCGATTGCGGATGTATTCCACGCTTCTTGGTACGCATCACAGCCTTTACTTAGCCTGGCATCATGCCGTGCTGATGAGCGTTTCGTTTTGCATCTTTGATTCGGTGTGAAGCTGGGACAATCGGTACGCGCGTGGTGGCCCGTTCATTAACGATCATTTACAGCGTTACCAATACTCTCTGTCATTTTCAGATTCGTTTTCTCTCTCGCTGACGGATGCAATCTGGGAACAAAACCCTTGGAGGCGGCAATGAAAGCATCTCAATCCTTCTCGGAGTATCTCACACAAAGAATCCTCTTCAGTGATACGAGCGAAGCCGGAAAGGCAGTGGAAGAGGCGATTGTACGAAGCCAACTTCGCATGTGACGCGATATGGTGAACTTACCTTGGACCTCACGCAGCTGCATGCGCACAATCAATTGATAGAAGGACGCACTCCCTCGACGGTGTGGGATGTTGGTACCACTTCACTGTGCGGTACGAGGAAATCTGTTACACTTTTCGAAGTGGTGGCTTGGCTGATGCCACGTATATGGACCCAGGGGGCGTGCTGATGGAACTCAAAGCCGAGGAAGGATCGAAGTGGGGTCTCGTAGCTGTCAACGTGGGGGAATCCAAGATCTATCATTACTCTCCCAAAGCGAAGAAGGGCTTGCGGGTGGTGGACATTACAGCCAACAACAGACTACACGCCAGGGATGAGAGAGGTGAGCCATGATATTGAGTGTGCGCTGCGCCAGATCGTTTCTGACTGTAAGGTTGTCGTTAGACCCTGGAGGACGCGTAGGACCCTACGTGGACGATGGCAAGCCCGACTTAAGAAATCTGCAGGTATACTACTTCCCATGCCTACCTGGAGATCTTCTTCTCTTCGTGACGAGAGGCATTGCCGGCAACCTTCATCCGCGTTATGTGGGCAAGACAACGCAAGACTTAAAGCTTAAGGTATCTCCACCTCTACTCTGCCAGGGATTCGACGCGGTGACTTAATTGATGACTGTATCAGTTTGCAACTTGGGACGACTGCAAGAACGACGTTACTGCCGAGCAGGTAGTGACTCAGTTCGCCAACAGCCTGCTTGAGGGAATAATAGAAGAGGCTGGCCTTGCACCACAAGCAGTAGCCAAAGGTTTGATTCAATACTGCGCCAACTTGACGCAACATACTAGGTATGTGCATTCCTCTTATCACTTGACGCAAATACTCACGCGTTTGATCAAACAGGGTGTTGATGGCAACCAACCCAACGAGCAGGCCTCCCACCGACTTCACACAGTACCCAGGTATTCTTTTTGGACAGCTCAGTGGTCTTGGCAACTAACTTTGTATCGTGAGTTAGGTCGACTGGATCACACAACCTGTCTCATAGCTCAGGTGGGTGTAGCTCGCACACCAGCACGCGAACAGATCGCCGACATCTGGGAGTGGAATCTCTTCATACCGCTTACCATTAAAGTTGACGGTACCAAGAAGAAGTTCGAACTCATGAACGCAAAGATTCTCACCAGCCCTAAGCAGATAGTGGGGACAGTACGAGCCCATCCTTCTCCCCACTGGGTTTCTGTACGTCTTGTTCGAGATTCCTTCCTCAGCCACAAGCTGAACCTCTATGATATTATAGCAGGCACAGAAGCTGAGGAGAGGGCAAAGGAAGAGACCTTTTGGGCCAACTTCGAGCGCACGCTGAACAAGAACAGAAAAGCCAGTGCTCTGGCAATGAGGGCAAGAGAGGAGATGCGAGAAACAGATCTAATCTATCTGAACGTGAAAGACGGGGAAGTAGGGATCAAGATTCGTGCCAGCGAGGCGCCTGAGGCAGGCAGCGCACGCAAGCTCGCCGTTGATGCTCAGGTGCAAGCAAAAGAGAAGGACGGTGTGGCAATCGGTGTGTCTCCTCCGATGGTGCAATGAACTTTTGAGCAAACATCCCTAACCTACCGCTCAACACAGAGAGCTGGCGACAATGCACGCAGATCGAGCTAGCTGATAACCTGGATAAAACTCTGATAGGAAGGATGGTGGCCTCCACGCTCGCACAAAACGGCCTTCCACAACGTGCGTGGATCCCTCACATCGCTTGGGAACCGATTGCATCCACTCATCGTCATTGTCATTGCAGTCAAGGTCGTGCAGGTGTCATCCTTGATTCAGGGCGTCATTCCTGAGGAGGATACCTACTACATACGACAGAACAAAAAGACACTACGAATGAAGGAGCTCGTGTCCGTTACAACGTACGGGCACGAAGTAAACGTAGTTGTGCTTGGACTGACAACGTTCTGCTGACTTGCGCAGGCCACGAGAAGCCATAACTGGCCCGGGTGCTGTGCTAGTGATCGAAACGGAGCTTGACATAATTGGAATAGGCAACATTATGCTGGGATCATACAAACATATCTGCGTGCTAGGTACCCACATGAACCACCAGGCCCTGGATCGTGATGTTCATTTTCATGAATCCTTGTATTGTGGTGCACTGCAAACACAGGTCTCAAGGCGAAGCAAGTGCGCACCTACGCCAAGAATTACCTCTCCACAGAGACGCGCAATGGGTTTCCGTTGCCGCTGCCCCGGTTCCTCGCTCTGCTCAGCGTTGGGAACTGGGCAAATAATAACAGCAGCATGAACTCTGCTGATGGCATGTAAGGTTTTGGAAATAATAGGCAATTCGGATATCAGAGCTGAGCCATCACGAACCTTACGGCGTTCCGGTTGTGTTCGATGGGTCTGTAGTGAAGGAGGTCGTGGGAAAGAGTGAGAACCCCGAGAAAGAAGCTGCTCCATCTGCGTTACCGATCGATGAGCTGCCAAACACGGAATCCAACGCCGGGATAAGTCCATCCGTCGAGTGCGATGCAGCTGTGTTTCTTGCTCTTCCTCTGTCTCGTCTCCTGTTCCGAGCCCTTCCGCGGTCTCCTGCGACTTCGCTTACCGCCTCGGCTACTGGGGATGTGTGGTTGTTGGTCGAGCCTGCGATGGATGGCGATGACAAGAAGGCCATACTGGAGACCAGGGCCGAGCCGAGCGTGGTGAAATGGTAAGGGCTTGAGGACAGGGGTTCCAGAGCCCACTTGCGGCCCTCACTGTCTGTTTCGTACGTCACGAGTGGTGATGCCAGCCCCAACCCAGCACCAGGCGGCGTAGAATCCTTGGGGGCTTCGCACATGGAGCATTGCAGATGACCTGACGTAAGGTTTACGAAGGTACACTGTGTGCACGTCCATCCTCCCTTTTCTGGTGAGGGTTGTTCCTCTGGCGAGCATGGCCGGCGGAGATGTATAGTGAGAAAGTAGGGACCGGATGGTGGCACGACGAAGGAGACACAGTAGATGCCGTTGGAGAAGTCAACTATTTGGATCCGATCAGGCGGGAGTTCCTTCGCTTCTTCTTCTCCGACTGCCTGAGGGTCCACGACCTGTTTCAAGAGTGTGCACTCAAGTTAATCATCGGCCGACAATACTTCAGATGACCATTTGTGTTGTGAGGACCTGATGCTCAGGTAGCTGCCGGACCGCCGTGAAAGATGTAGCCAGAGGCGGCGCTCCGATCGTACCAGACGCGTACAAGTTGACGATCCAGTCAGAGCCACCGCAAGTGATCTGTAGTTTCAACATGGTCAGTACGGCAGTGGACTGGAGTAGCAGGAAGCATGCTGGGTACTGGATTGTCCGCAGCATCGCGTGCTTGTAGAATTAAAGATGCCAAGCGGGAATCTTTCCGGTCCTGCTCAAGCCATGTCCATCCCTTTGTCTCCACCCTTGTCTTGTGTACGTTGGGCTTTCCTGAGAAATGAAAGCAAACCCTCGTCACGCACGCGTAAGAGCAGTACAACGGGAGGCTTACCAGGAAGGATTTCGATCAGGATGGGCGAGCCAATAATAACATCCTTTGCGGGGATGTCAAAAGAGGAGGTCATCAGGAAAGGCGAGGCCTGCTCCGGGCGGACTACCATACGATACCTGCAATGACGAGTAGCCTTCAGTTTTTCACAAACCAGATGCTCACATTTGAGATCGTGTACATACTTGCCAGTTTTACTGATACGGAAGGGATAACACGGGTAGCACTTCGGCATATTCGGTTCTAGGGTTAATTTTAGGGGGAATCCGGGCACGAGAAAGGCTCTGTGTATGGAACGCATACGACACGTAATGTCAAGGTGGGTCGAAAGCACAATTGTGTGGAGGAGAACGTACAGTTCAGCACTTTCATCAGCTCCATCGTAGAGCGTCGCGGTAAAGGAGCATCCTCCCTCTAAGAGCTCATTGCCCAATCTGTCTCGAGGATGGACACACAACATCAAATGGTCGTCGGAAGTGGGGCGAATAATGCCATCAGTTGTTTGCGTTGCATCGCTGCTACTTGCCGGGTCGAAGTAAGCTCCTGTCGGAACTAAGAAGAGAGAACAGCTGCTGGATGGCCCATCTGGTGCGCCCTCGACCATGAGGGAGAATGGGGAACCTGCACAAGGGTCCGCCTTCTGAGTTGTGCTTCACATGGAGAGGTAATAGAGTTGACACGGTACGGGTACCTTGAATGTGCTGATCAGCGGCTTCACCAGGTAACGCGATGCTGATCTCGAATGTTCCAGGCTCAGAGATGACAAGACTTAATCCGTACGTTCCTGTCCATTCCGATGAAAGAAAGCGCTACAGTGAGCACGGAATGTGCCTTCAGCACGAGGGCGAAGAATAAGCGTGACGGAGCAGGCTCGATTGAGTAGGTACCGTCTCTATTATCAACGAGTAACGGAGGATAGAGATTCCGAGGTTCAGGGTTCACGATAACCTTGAATATCTCGCCTCCCTCGGAGATGCAGTTACCGAATACATCGCGTGCCTGCAGGCGCAAGTAATAGGCTTTGTTCATTGCGAGATGCTTCGGCATGCCATTTCCCATCACGTGGCACTTGCTTGCGCACGCAACTGCAGTTGGTGTCGAAATGAGCAATGAGACATTAAGGAACTGTTTCTTGAGCGTAGTGGTTGCGTACTCTTGCTTTGTAAGCTCTTTGCAAGCTCGGGGCTAAGCTCTGAAAAGGCATCCGTCGTGGCAATGGTCTGTCTCACAGGCCCTGATAGCATGTAGTTCATGGCTACTTCCCGCAGTTGCTGCGCTTGGAACCTACTCGCAACTCAACATGAGTGGGGCATGCTCTGCTCTGCAATTCCTCAACTTCAACGGCCAACGTACCGATCAGCCATTTCCAAAATGTATGCGGCGCTGTCTGTGTCAATACCGGAGCTGATCATTTGCTCACATTCTTCCTGCAGATCGTGCATGGTGAACAGGTTGGCAGCCACCAACAATTCAACTACGTTGTCGGGCGTGATGACTGCCTTCCCTGTGTACAAGTACTGCATGTGCAAGGTTCAGATAACAGGGAAAAAAGCTATTGCGAGTGCTGCATACCTGCATCAGACGATGGACCACGGCACCACTCAGCTCGGGTAAGTTGATCTCCTCGGCGCTTGATTCCTTCATTCCTGCATCAGATTTCGTCGAAGATGGGTTGGTGGTGAGGTGGTGGGTCACAAGGTGAGAAGACGTACCAGAGGTCAGCATCGCCTTGAAGTGCTGAGAGCGAGCACACAGAAGGAACTTGTGAACGGGAATACGAGTGCCTTCGTCCAGTACCAGTAGCAGATCGCTAAAAAGAGGATTCTCCAAGAAGCCGGTGAGTGCTGACGCGATGGTTTCGTTTGTCTCTTCAGGGAAGGACAACAGCGCTGTCGTGGGCGAAGAAGTTGTTTCGGAGCTTGCAGAGTCCATAAACTCTTGCCCCTCGGCTCGGCGCTTGCCTTGTCTACCACGTTTACCCTCACTGGCCATGTCATGAGTGCGAAAGACAGCCACAATTAAAGGAATAGACGGGAGCTGCCTACCGTACACTCCGCAACTCACTTGAACTTGGCTCAGCTTCGGAGATGGCTGACAACATGGAGCTGCTGGCGTCAACCGAGGGCTGGGCAGAAGGACTGACGATACGTTCTATAAGCGCCCATCGTCTGTCCTCAGTGCCCATACCCGAATGCACGCATTGTTTCATTGCGCGTCTGTGGTTCTTCCACTCATTGATGCGCATCTTTGCGAGCGTCCTTGCTGCCGGCGGTGAATCGTCAAGCGAGAGACTCCTGAAATGATCACACCACATAACGGGGGAGGGAAATGAGTTATCTCGATGAGGAGAATGAAGCTCGTTTCATCGTGCGTACTGGAGCAGTGAATTGAAGTCTGACGTATCTGGTGATCGACATCAAGCAACGCATTCAGGTTTAGTTAGGTTCTATAGATGATATGATCAGTGCAGAAGAAGAAGAATAAATCATACCAGCTGGCTCATCGTTTTCAGGTTTCTCTGGGCCGCGGTTGCGTTTGATGCTGGACAGTGATGAGGAGACGTTAGTTGTCAGACGACTCGTTTCAACACTGGCAAGAGCTCCACGTACTGCAAAGTTGGTCGAAAAGCTTTCGGCGTATGAAGAAGGTACTCAAGACAGTCCCACGCAAGCTGTAATATGCGGCGATCGATGGCGATCTGTAAGCATTCGGCAAGCCGAGATACGTCCTTTCCGTCCACGAGCACTTTGAAACAGTGCCATAATAGCCGCCTCTGTGTCGCTTCAGATCCATAGTTGTACCACTTGGGGTTGACAGGGCGCTCTGCGAGTGTTGGTTCTCGATGTTTGTCGCTTGGCGATTCCTTCTCGTCGGCAGTCGGTTTTGCCGCTTGGAGAACTGCCGCAAACTCGCGAGCTTCCGTCGAGTCGAGTTCGGTCCACGATATGACCCAACGGATCAGTTCGAGTGCCTCCTCGGAACGCAAGTTGTCGCCAGCAAGTAGATCGTCGCAGTAGAGGCACTCCAAATAGCACGACACCAGGCGCCGAGAGGCCAGTCCTTCCAATCTCACAACTGAAGACGACGCACTCAACTGACGGCGGAATTCAGGAACTCTTGCGTAGAGAATGGCCTTGTGGCACGGCAATCCGCTACTGTCAGTCCACTCGCCATCGCCTGCGCACGAGGTAAATGAGGCCACCCGCCAACCATCAAAGCGAACCACAAAACAGGGAAAAAGCTCAAGTACCGATTAATTTGAGATCAGGGAAGGAGTCAGGATTGAGGAAGGATCGCCGAAGATCAGTGGCCAAACGAAGATCCTGCTTGTATGAGGCATCGGTTACCACCCTGCTCGCACGTCGTGAACACTAGAGTCCGGTGTTGAGAATAAATGATGGAGGGGCCAGGTACAGTGTGTGGTGCCAGCCACAGCAGAATTGGGTTATCGCATACTGGTCCAATCCTACGACAGCACGAGGTACGGTCTATGCATAGGAGAGGAATTGGAAGAGTCAACAATCTCACAAGCTCACTCTCATAGAGATCCGTCTTCACTCACTCACTCACCTGAATATCAAAGGTTCCGTGGCCCAGCTGGCCATATTTACTCTGACCGAACGTGTACAATTGTCCGGCACTAGTAAGCACCGCTCTGCTCACGCAGTGGTATGCCAAGCACAAGTTACGAAATCAGTGGTCATCTTTGGATGAAAACGATGCAGAGTCTGATGCGTACGTGTGATACGCCCCACAGGACACGTCCACCACAAACTTGGTGGCCAGGCCTTCAACGAGAACAGGCTGCTGGGTTTCTTGTGACTTGACTCCGCAGTATTGTGACGAACCCCATGTGTACAGCTGGCCATTGGCTGCCAGGTTCATTGCGCTCATCATCAGCAACCAACAGAGATGTTCATCGCGGGTGGGGAAGGTCGAATACCAGTAACGGCTGCCATGTGCAGCAGCCCACAGCTGATCTTGCGCACCACCTTGCCCTATATTGCGACGACAAGTCAGCAATAAGATATCTCCAGGTGAAAGTTAGTTCAAAGTTACCTTAAGCCCCATCACGAGTGTGGGCGTACGTTGAAAAGATGTCTCGTGGCCTAATGGTCCCATTCCCCTAAGAGGGCAATAATCTTAGCGACACATCGTCTACACCAAAGCTGCCGACCAGATCTGGTACCATGTGTAGACTTCGCCTTCTTGACTCAATGCTGCCCAATACCAGTTGTTGGACGCCACATCAACGAACTTCTTCCCTGAAGGTGTAGCTATGTTTCTCACAGTGAGCGTGTCGTTTTCCCCGTTCGGCCATGGTATCTCATAGAGCAGGCCGTCGTCTGTGAAGAGGATCGATATCCATCAGCGATCACATAACAAGAAATGTAAACGCACAATCACGTCGGTACCCGAAAGTCCAAGGATATCATTATCAGTGATCGTGATGCGCCTTATCATAACATTGGCCTCATCAGGCTCGAAAGGGTTCTGAAACAGAGGCACTGGCAGCTTTAGGTCGTGTAAGCCTGGTGGTTTGCCTCGGCCCAGGGTAGAGGGCGGAAAGCACATCATACGACCGTCCTCTGTAGGTCGAAAGATTGATGCGGTTAGTTGGTCATCAGTCATTCATGGCGATCTTGGAGGATTGGATCGATGGAATCTATCTTGTACCCATCAGAACGGCGGATTTGTCTTCTCCACAAGCGACCTGTCGTATCCGCCCCAGACGCTTGCACGGCAACTCGATGGCCGTCTGGGAGGACATGTACCCAGTGAATCCCCACATCGTACATCTTCCCTCTGCAGCACGGTCCATGCATTATGCGTCATCATCATCATCATGCACATCGTCATCATCGTCATCATCATCATCATCATCATCATCATCATCATCATCATGCACATCGTCATCATCATCATCATCATCATCATCATCATCATCATCATCATCATCATCATCATC
>CDEZ01022911.1:32759-42984 GCA_000826365.1 Acanthamoeba royreba | reverse complement strand
TGGTGCTCTTACCCTTGCTTCGCCCGAAGTTCGCTTCACAAGAAGCGAAGAAACTCAGGACCCGATTGATTTGGATATCCTCTTACAACCCTCTTTTGTCATTAGCTTGCTCTCTCTGCTTCGCTATCGACTCTGTCTATTACTTTCCTTAACTCCTACTCACAGTTATATGAAACCAAGGAATCCAACAGCCTCGTTGAAGAGTTTATGCTTCTGGCTAACTGCTCTGTTGCTGCGAAGATCTACTCGGCTTATCCCAATTTTGCCATGCTTCGACGTCACCCTACCCCTCCCGACAAGAACTTCGTCTCTTTGAAGAAGTCGGCCAGCTTGCTCAATGTTCACCTGTACGATTGCATAGACTCATGGAGCTTTCTTGCTGGTTCTTACAGATTATTGCAGGGATACTTCCTCATCGAAGGCTCTCTCTCAATCCCTCGATGCTGCAGTGGTATGGCTTGCTCATGTGTCACTGTATTCTCTTGCGCTAACTTAATTCCTCAGTCAAGTGCGAGTGATCCCTACCTCGATAAACTGATTCGAATCCTTACTACCCGATGTATGTCGCAAGTACGTTCCACCATTCGATTCATCCAACGCTTAGTTCAGGAAGAACTAACTCTGTAAACTTAGGCCGTCTACTTCTCGTCAGGCTCGCATAACTACAACGAATTCCACCACTACGGTCTGGCGGCGCCGATCTACACACACTTTACATCGCCTATTCGTCGATATGCGGATGTGATTGTACATCGCGAGCTAGCAGCGTGTCTAGGCATTGAACCTCTGCCTCCCAATTATGATAAGAACTACGTTCGAACGCTTTGTCACACGATCAATCATCGTCACCGTATGGCTCAGCAAGCGTCGCGTGCATCTACCGAGCTCTATACTATCATATTCTTCAAGGTGCGGAAGATATCCCAAACTATCAGCGCGGCAGCTTTTAACTCTCAATTCTCTGCAGGGCAAGGTTGTGCGTGAGTACGCATACATCGTCCGCGTCAAAGCCAATGCCTTCATCTGCATCGTACCTCGCTATGGCATTGAGGGTATCGTTTATGTCGCCGACAAGCGGGGTAACACGCCGTTCGTTTTTAGCGAGGATGAACAGGTACTCAATAACGTTTCTGCCTTTCCATGACCATCAGCTAACTTGATCCTCTTTATACACAGTGCCTCACGATGGGCGACCTGAGGTTGCGCATGTTCGATAAGATCACTGTGCAGATTTCAGTCGATATGACCAACCCGCACAGACCTCACCTTAAGATCGAATGCGTGTCTCCTCCGCTAGGTATGAAACCCCTCTGCATTCGGTCATTGATGTGTCGCAAGGACACTAACTTTTCCTGTCTGTTAACAGCCGAGATCTTGGGCACCATCAAACCTACCCCACCACCTGAGCTGATGGAGGAAGATGAAGGAGAAGACGAAGTGGAGGAAGCAGAAGAGAAAGAGCCCGAGACTGTGGAGGAAGGTGGCAAAAAGCGGAAGGAACCACCTGTGAAGAAGAGTCCTAAATCCACCACGCCTAAGCAGAAAAAGGCCAAGAAGCCCAAGAAAGGCAAGACGAAGACTTCCTCGGCCAAGAAACAGAAGGAAGAAGCCGCGGCGTGAAAAGTGGTCTTCTGTCCCTCAATCAAATAAGACACAGGAAAATGTGCACTCGATCAGGCAGTGCTCTGAGCATAGAGAGTGAATAATAGCCAGTCGCGTAGCATAGTAGGTAGCAGCATGGCCAGCCGCGTCTTCCAGGCCTCGCGCCCAATCATGTATCTGTCGTGCCATGATCAGAGTCACAATCACTTGCAGGACTCAAGCGACGGCGTACCGTGCGTTTGGACGGCGGACGGATATGATCTTTTCAATGAGGCGCGCGACATCCTCTGCTGGGATGCCATTGTCGACATGCACACTTCGCCCAGCAGTATCAAGTTTGATCCTGAGCCACTGTTCGAAGAAAGGGTAGAGTACTGCCTTTTCCTTGGGCACCGCAGCCACTCTTGAGTGGGAAAGGGTCAGCACCACCAGTCTTACGCAAAGGAATGAAGAAGAAGGCTATACTCTTGATCCGTAGCGAGACCCTTAAGAGCAATATCTGTCTTCACGTAGCCAGGCTGCACGACGACTACCTAGTGTGTGATCGCGGGTTAGGCATCACGTACCGAAAAAATGAGTACGGTTTATCTACCTTGATTCCCCAAGGTCTGAGTTCCAAGCGCAACCCATCTGACAAGGCTTCCATTGCAATCTTGGAGGCGGAATCTATCATGCGGGTCAATCTCGAGCATAAGAACTCAAGGCCAAGAGACGTACACACTGCTCTGTAGGGCAGAACCAATGATCCTAACAGCGAGGAAATGTTGATGATTGTGCTGTTTCCACCTGCCCTGAGAAGGGGCAAGAAAGCCTGGCAAACATGGAGCACGCCCATTGTATTTACCTGACAGCCGAGGAACATATGTGTTAGGCTCTTGTTGAGTCGCAAGAGGAATTACCTAACGTACATTGATCATGTGTTGTACGCACTTGGGAGGAACCAACTCTACGGGTCCTACAAGCGACACAGTTAGCACATAATTCTAGCCTTTTTAAAAAAAGAAGTGAAGCGTACCGCGCCCACCAATTCCAGCATTGTTCACTACGGCCTTGAGTTTGAGTCCGTTTTCATGAAGATGGGCTCGCACGACCTGCTCGGCGTCTGCCACGCTCTTCTCATCAGTCACCTTTATAATGCGAGGTGATCCAGGAACGTGTAAGTATAGCAGGCGCATCAGGCAACTCATATTCCAGTACCTCCATCAGAACAGGTGTTAGGCATTCGTAGCATCCTATCCCCTCAGCTATATTCTGCAGCGCCTGTCCATCCCGCTCCTTTCGCACGCAACTGTACGGGCCATCATCAACGAATCAGCGCATCATGTCTGCATGCTGCACGACGCGAGCAAAGGAACGAACGCATAGACGTGGTATCCAGAGGAGGCCAACTGCAGCGCGGTTGCTCGCCCGATGCCAGATGACGTGCCCGTGACCAGAACCGCTAGTCCTCTGCGTTCGGCTGCGGACACCACCACCGCACTGTGTGCCACAATAAAAAAAAGTTCTATATGAAGTCAGAGATGAAGCTGAGCTTCTCAAATGTTCGTGGCTGAGCACGGCCTGTGGTGCGGTAGGAGTCGTAACTGGTTATACTTGGTCAGAGCGAAGAAGAGAACTGCCCAGACCGGCACCACGACGGCCAAGATGAAGGGGATGACAGACACGCCCACCACCCACCACGCCACCAGGCATGTGCCGACCAACAGTGCTCGCTTCATGTGCACCAACTTTGGTTTTTCTTCGTCTCGGTACCGCACACCACGCCTTTCCACTTATCTTAACTTTTCTAACGGTTTCCGAAATTACAAAATATTTCGTTTCATCAAGAGAGGGGGACAGAGGAGGCACGTTGGGGTCATCCGTACACACCAAGAAGGGCTGCACCGGCGAGAAGCACGCCCGAAGACACGAAGAAGAAGAGTATGGCGAACCAAGAGGTAATCTCCCTGAAGAAGAAGATGCCGTAGAGACCGGCGACCAGAAGCGCAATCTGCACAGGTGAAGTGTGAATCAGCAATCCAAGAGCTTAGTGCATCGTCATGCATAGGTGGATCCATTACCTGGGTGAGCGGGTAGCCGATAGTGAGGCCGAGATACAACGTGGCGTAGATGCTTGAAGTAAGAAGGGAATGTCAGAGAAGAACATTAAACCACACAAAAGCAAAATGCATAGCATTACCTGCAATAGTTGCCCAAGTTCCAAAGAGCTCCTGCCAGTAAACCTAATCGAGAAACGCATTAGTTAGATGCAGGAGGGCGAATCAATCGCTATTGGTGTGAGAAGGAAAAGAATGACAAGATCGAAAGCTATCATACCAGGGACGAGGGCCACTCTGATGTGGAATACGGGAAGTTCTCTTTTGAGGACGAAGTAGATAGCAGCGAGCGCAGGAGTGACACAGAGTACGCCGATGCCGAATGAGATCATGTAATTGATACCTTGAGCGTCCTGTCCAGTATTGTTTTTGTTAGCAAAGGGGTAAAACAGAACTAGAAGGAAATGCGTACTTTAGGAGCTAGTCGGAGTGGCACTAGCATGCTGCCGTTAGGGATACTGTGTGTGGAAGATGCAGTCAGAATCCTCGCTCTTAACCGAAGTGGCGAACGATGTACCCGACACCGACAGCGCAAATAAGTCCGAAAATTCGTTCCTTCAGGGTAAGAGGCGGCTCCTCAGTCTCTATGAGTACATCTTCTTCCTCAGGAGCGTATTCCTTGTCGTCCTTTTAATAAAGATCCTGAGTGCTGTGTACGCGCACGAAACCATGTAATGTATTACCTCGTTGTGGTCATTCTCAACCGTTTCGTAGCGAACTTCGCCAGCGTTGATGTCATGCCTCCCCTTGCCTGATGTTGATGATTAATTAAGGATGCCCTCTGGCACATCAGCAGCAATGGAAGCGACGTACGTTTCCGGGATTGGAAGCGTGCAAAGAAAGCATCGATGCGAGGGAATTTATATCTCACGTTGGCAATCGTCTGCGTGCCGCTCAGAGAAAGCCCCAGAATACCAGTACACAAGATGAACAATGCCACGGCAGCAAGAGGGAATGACTTGACTTCATCTTCGTTCTTATGTCCTATTTAGCCAGATTTAACATGAGCGAAGCTGGAAATGCGAGAAGGTGGAGAATCTAGGTGATGTGAATACCTGGATCGTTCTTGTGTGGATCGATCATAGGGTAGAAGATGCCACCCCATAGGAATGATACGATCACTACATGCGCACTTCATATTAGCAAACGAAAGAAGTGGGAATTGAATTGGAAGAGAGTACTCGACGATCCGGACCTGAGGTCAAAAGCCGATCAGTAGGATGAACTCGCAGAGACATCAGGAGGAAACGCACCAGATTCCCTGCGCGATGGACAGACCGGCATACTTAATCGCAAAGATGGACAAAATGGACGCTGGTACCCAGAGCGCAGCACCGACGATGCCTACAAGTAATGAATGACCAAGGTGAGATGCAAGGGTTGTCCTGGTCCGTGATGAAGAGAGTAACATACCCCAGTAGGTGAACACAAACGAGTTGTAGGTGAGGACCAACCAGCTGCTAATGAAGATGGCCAACGAGTAGTATAGCTGGAACACCATCGGGTCCACCTTGGCTTCCTGCATGCCGATTCCAAATTTAGATAAACTAGGAAAAACAGTTTTAATGTTTTTGAAAATGTTTATAAATAGAATAAAAAACTTCCAAATAAATAAATAAAACAGGTTTGTGCATTCAGCGTACGGTGACTTTATTGGATTTGATCATCAAGCCTGCCGAGAATGGGGGAGCGTGAGTGAATGAGGAAGAGATTAGAGATGTGGCGAAATGAGATCAAGAGGAGGAACCAATGGATCCAAAGAAGAAGACGGCGCCAATGACCGCCAAGTAGCCGTAGAGCTCATCGCTCATCCTCTCGCTCTCCCTTCAGGGCCACGTTTCTGTCACGCTCACCGGTTAGAGAAGAAGTGACCTTAAAGCCCTTATTTCCGAAACAATTTCAAACTTTCCAAATCCTTTCAGTAATCTCCGATTTTCCACAAATGATCATCTCTCGCTATCGACCCTACGCTTGCAACTACCGGACAGCCTGAAAGCTTCACTTTCTCTTGGCTGCTGGGAACCAGGGTAAGAAAGAGCTCGTGCCAGCTATGTAGCTTTCGTATCCAGGCTTGGTCTTCATCAGGCCTCTCTCGAGCAATGCCACGCCGGACACCTTCAACAGGAGGAATGTCATCAGAGCCGGGCTGTAAACGGTCTTCCAACCTGTATTGAAAGAGACAGCGCACATCCACAATGATGAGGCCATGAATTCTGAAATATTGCATCCTATGGCTGAAAAGCTTAAAGTACCTCCATGCGTGGAAGCTGCAATTATCCAGAAGCCCCAAAACATAGCGGCGTTACCGAAGTAGTTTGGATGTCTTGTGTAGCGCCAAAGACCAGTCGTCAGGAGCTTGCCTAAGGAGTATTTATCAGCTCATTCATCATGAGATATCGTGAGAACTTTTGTTACCCTTGTTCTGAGGATTGGACTTGAATTTTGCCAATTGAAGATCACCCACGGCTTCGAACACGAACCCTACGAGCCAGACCAAAGTGCCCACAGCGTCTTGGAGCGTAAAGTGATGGGGTCCTCCTACTTGCGCAGAAAGCAGTGGCTGAGAGATGATGAAGCAAAGAAGCTGTGGAGAGCCGAGTAAGAGATTATCACTCCTTGCCCTGTCATGTGGGCGGGCCTATACGTACCGCTTGGAGACCGAACACGCTGAACAAGGAGACCCAAGTAAACTTTGGTCCCATCCTCTTGCGCATGGCTTTATAGCGGTAGTCTGTGCGTTACCTGATTAGACACCGCCACGAAATGGCGGCAATGTATGCAGAGACACTGACCTTCACCCTGACCATGATTGCGCCAGCTGATGTAGCCTGAGAGCCGCAAGGCCCACAGTGCCACGGTCATCAGAATGAGTTGCTTGCGTCCACTGAACCCAGACTGAGTGTCAGGATGCTCTCTGTAGATCCACGTCAGCAGCAGGAATCCTGCCACCATCACCACAGCCATCAGCATCCTTTTCAAGACTCCCAGCCGCATTGAAGAGGGAAAGAGAACCTAGACTCCAAAGAGAGTCCACGACGGACACGTCTCCAATGTAGACGGACACCACCCAGAGGCCGAAGAAGACCGCTAGGAGGGACGACAGACCGGCCGTGCGCGCCGATGAAGTGGCTGCTTCGAACAGCGTCGCCAGCGAGCTGTTTCCGCTGCCCAGCACCGCAGCGCCGGCCTTGCGCAGGACGGGGAACTTGTCAGAGAGCCAGGATATGGTGGAGGTAGGCGTGGGTGCAGACAAGGCCGAGTCATCACCGTGTAGCGTCGCCAAGCCAAGCGAGCGTCCTCTGAGGATGAGAAGTCTGGGCAGGTACAACACTGCTCCTCCCACAAGACCCCAGGTGAAGGAGCTGATCCCCAGCGTGGAGTAACCCGTGCTCGGCGCTGCTGCCATCACGATGAAGCAAGGACGTCTCTTTGCGCTGCTTTGGCGTTGGCCTGGTACAGGCACCTGTTTAGGTAATATGTGGACAATGCTCGGTTTTATCACATCCACATACTTGAAAATCTTGTTCGACTGGGAATGTGCTGTGGTCCGCGTAATGGTCACGCCATCTGTAACAGCTCCGGCGTAAGAAATTAGGGAAAATACTTTTCCTTAGCCGTTTTGAGCCAAAGGGAAAAGAACAAAGAAAACGCTAAAATCAATCAGAAAGATGTTGCGAACAAGGGGGTGGAGCCTTGTCTCGGTACTGACTTACGACTATCTTGGGGGAGGAATTGCCGGTCGAGGAATTCTTTCGTTTTCAATTATTTCGGAATAATTAAACGTGTAAATGAATTATTAATTTATAAATCTAATCTATTGCAATAGGCGCAACCCTTGAGCCGGGCGCACGCTCCGGTGTTTGCCTCGCGATTTCCTCTATCGAGCACCTCTCTATCTGTCATCGGAACTGGTAACTCATTTAAAATTTTGCCTGCCACATTTTTGATGGATTTTTAATGTGATCATTGATTTTCTTTGTGGGACTGTAGCATCGCCTTTGCACTTGATACCCAGTTGCAGTTACATCGTGGGTGCTAAGAGCCGTTCGTCAAAGGTGAGGAAGAGGGCACTCGCCAACAGGAACAAGAGAGCAGCCAAGCAGGCCGACAACATCAGGAAGAAGATGCTCGCCCAGGAGGAGTTCAAGCTGCAGAAGGAGAGATATCTGCAGGAAAGGGAAAAGATCAAAGAGAGTACTTCGCCCTATTCGTGACCGCTGTTGGCTGCCTGGTTAGCTAACCTATGGTGTATCGTGTACGCAGTCAACCGGAGAGCCCGAGCGAGACTCGCGCAGCAGAAGGAAGGAAGCGCGGGACCGGAGGAGCAGGCCACGTCTACCCGCAGCTCGAACAAGGTGCTTGAGGCCGAAGTTATGTAGACGTGGATCATTTGTGTTATCACCAATAACATGAATCATGCGATCACTGAAGAGTGCTGTGCAGTTAGTACTGACGCGGAGGTATCTGTCTCAGCACATTGCAACGCTTATTCATTCAGAAGAACACAGCTTGGCGATGTTGCCGATGCCCTTGATGCTGAGTGTGCATCACCACTCCAGCAGCTTTGCGGTCTCTGAATCAGTCCTTCAAAGCATCCCTGATGGCCATCAGGAGCCGCCCTTGCATGTTTTGTCCTTGTGCGTCTCGTCCTTGCCCCCAGTAGGGATCTCTATAGAGTAGTGAGTAAGGCCCATGAATCAGACGTATGCAGGGTATTAGTTAAGCGCACCTGCTGCGTGAAATCAACTCACGGTCGCCAGTCGCCAACAGCTCTCTTCGCAATGCTGCATGCTAGTACCGAAGGACGTTAACTACGAGTGTAAGTTGAACCATAATGATCGAGGCGTGCGATACCTGTTGAAACTTGGCTTGCAGACCTCGTTTCATGAAGTCACTCTTGGTGTCCTCCCAGTCTTCACGAATTCGGTAGGTCCCGCCGTTTTGTTGTCCGAGCTTGAAGGCCGCCTCGGGCGTGGAGGCAGCGCGAATCTATCACCAGGTTGGCAGCTCAGAAAACCTATCTCTGAACATGGCACGGTATGGAGAGTACCACTTCTTCATGAGGTGTGCCTGCAAACTTCTGTGATTGATAGTAGTGCTGTACAGATGGGTACTCTATCCCGTCGATCACAATTGGATGCCTGATGGCCATAGTTACTGAGTAACAACCAACTAGCGTGATGGGGAGATGGGTACATTGAATTGCTGGACATGAAGCCATAGGCTTCCTCCGGCCCAAGGAAATAGATCGGTTCACCCTGATCTGCATCTTTAAAAGTGCAATGGTTATGTCGTCAGTCATCGCTAGGTGCTGTATGATGAAAGATAGAAATACCAATCTGAAGTATGTCTTCGCCTTCTCTATTCATAGCTGCTATGGCTGTCTGCAACGCAGCTAAGGCTGCCTTAGACAGTCGTGAACAGCCCGTCACCTGATTGTGTGTCGGTAAATGTGGAGCAATCAATATGGAAGAGTTGTGTACATTAAGCAGTTTGAGGTTTTTTAGTGTTTTGAGGAACCCTATCCCATTGTCTGTGATCTGAGAGTTGTTTGACACATCGAGCACTTCCAGATTCTTCAGGTTGTGAGCGATTGTTTGGAGCCCCTTGTCCGTCACGTACTTGCAGTTACCTGCATGCAGTGAGCAAAGCCACTCGTCTAACACAGCAACAAGGGCAAACTGGTACCAATGTCTAACACAGTCAACAGTTTGCAGCTCTTGGTGAGCTGCTGCAATGCTTGATCTGTCACAACTGAAAAGCATCCCCTCAGTTTCAACCGGTTGAGGGCTGGACAAGCTTTGGCGATGTCCCGGATAACGCTGCAGGTGTGTATTAGATGTACAATCTTCAAGATACATATGCATAGACTCATGACAGTACCCATCACTGACGAAGGTGTCTTCAAAATCAAGTGAGAGAACTTGATGGCCAAGTAACGCAGCTATCATGGGTCGTGATACATTAACCGTTTCTTTCAGTCGCGCCATGATCAGCCTCAGAAGTGCATCATCAAGCACGCCTAGAGAACGATCAATTGCAAGTTGGCTTCATACCACTACAGGTACTAATCAATTCCATACCACCAAGCCCATCATATCTCTTGATGTTGTGACAGATGACTTCCACACACCTCCGTAGCAAGGACACGCAGCTCCTGTTTGGAATGTGGTCCCACTCGTCTTGTCCCTGATGAAGGCAGTGTATGGATGAGAGTGAAGGTGACCTCGTGACGTTGTAATGACGTTTTGTACCTCGTCAGCGTCCTTATCCCAATCCACTGGTAGCCGTCGCTGTATCCGATCTAAGGGGAATGTGTGTGCATATGTGGCACGCACAAGCCAGACCCGGCGATCCTTCTTGCTCTCCTCAAGGTGCTCATCCTCGTGGACATCACCACCATCACTGTGTGGCTGTGGCCGTGCAGCCTGAGCCTCGTGCTGGTACGTGATCAAGTGAGGTCGTCCGCGCTTCCACTCGCGCAGCTCGAAGCGAGCCTTGCCGTCGTTACGATCGGACCGGGACAA
>CDEZ01022911.1:20291-30782 GCA_000826365.1 Acanthamoeba royreba | reverse complement strand
TGCGTGAGATTAACATTGTGACTTCGAATGATGCTACGGCTGCCGCCCTGCAGTCGGCGTTCGACGTACTCATCCCGATCCAGCTCGACAAACTAGAGGATGCCTTGGCCAAGGTCCTGCCGGTTACGGCTGACGTGCTAGCTCAGTTCGAGAATGCGCTGAAGAGGGCTGACCAAATCGAAAAGGCCGAAAGAGAAGAGGAGAAACGAATAGCAAAGGAACAGAACGGGAACATACCAAACGATTTTGAGAGGCGCCTAGCGCAACGAGAGAAGCGGGAAAGAAGAAGAAAGCTCGACGATGTCGTGACCAAGATTCGTACAATCCACAAGTCTGTAGAGAATATACACGCCGCACTGCAAGCGATCAAGATCATTCGAGAAATTTCGATCCTTATCCTGGCCAGCGCTGTCAATGGAAGGATTATAGCCGAGCTGTGTTCGGAGTTATTTCTTCTCCAGGACGGGTTCCTGCGTTCTGCCCCGCAAGGGGATGGAACACGAGGGCGGATCATCCCATCAGGCGCTCCCTCAGCCGCGGGCGGTATTCCGCCGGCAGTAGAGGCCAAGCCCATGCTGGCCGACAACCTTTGGGGACGTATGACGCAGCTTCAGGCCAGCGGGAAAGCAGATGGGATCTTCCCGCACTTCCAGACACTCAGGCTCGTGGGCAACAAGGCCGCACATTCCTCTGTTCTGAAGGCTACGATGGTACTTTCTGCTCTACTTATCTGTTACCTGCGATCTTACAGTCCTCATTTCTGCTTCTTCCGCTCCCAGGTGGACCTTGCCGCGATTGTCCTGGCGGTGCGTGGCATTCTACTCAGTTCTCACTTTGCTACCGGCCGAGGCCATTGATGTGTATCAGTACCTCTTGTCGTTCCACCATAAATAAACCTTGCGGACCATCCTTTTCGTTCACTAAGTGAGTTGGGGTCAAGTGTGGACCAACCACCATCGCCGATCTAACTGGACAGACCACTTGGCTTCTAGTAACCGGCAACTTGGCCATTCGTCAGGGGAACGTTCGGCGCGCTTTGACGGACAAACGTCACCGTAATTGGGTGCGCGGTGCCTGGCACTCGAAACGTATCTAAGGTGTGCTCAATTCAAATCACAAAGCAATTGTCTTCAGCACTCGCACAAACGAACAACAAAGAAGGGCACATGGAGCACACTTGGCTGCACGAGTTGGGGACCATCGGCATGGACAGCCGTCGGTTCACCACCATCTCGGACGGCATCACTTCTTCGACCACGAGCACTACGTCCACGGCAGCGGTAACCCCTTCTACTGGAGCTGGGCCCGGACAGATGGCGGCTACTACGGGGTACTGGGAGCAGTCGCTCCTCAGGGAGGATGCCCCTATCGACACGAGAAAGAAGCGGCGTGTGGCCAAGGCCTGTGTCATGTGTCGCCTCGCCCGCCTGGCCTGCGATGGGTTCGCCCCTCCCTCCTTCGTTATTTTTCGTTCTTTTTCTTCGTCGCCATTTTTTAATCACTCGGCCCAGCTCGTCTTCCATCCCTTTTAGGTCTGTTTTAACTTAACCTATGACTGTTCGTGCACATGAACTACACAGGCAACTACCATGTCGTCGCTGCGTGGACAATCGGAACGAAGAATCATGTGTGTATGCACAGCAGAAGAAACGCGGCAGGCCGCCGCGCATCAAACCGGAACGCACCGCAGGTACTCGGGCAATATCCCTGCTTATTTTGCATACAGGCGGTGTGGCTAACTTGAGTGCTTACGGTTGTTTTCAACACAGAGATGGTCCCGATCGTCCCCACGCCCGCCCCAGCTCTCCCTCTGGGGCTCTTTGCCGCGTCCCAACCAACGACTCAACAAAAGCTCACTGCACCGCCTCTGGTTCCTCCTGCGGTCGACAGCAGTGTTCGAACGAAGGTGCCGAAAGTAGCAGAGGCGGAGGCTACGGCAATGGAGACGGAGCAACGTGGGATTTCCGTCAACACCTCTTCATCAGCCTCAGACATAGAAATGGAGATGGAAAGACTGCGTCGAGAGGTTTCGGAGATGCGTCTTAATATGCAGATGATGCACGGACGCCTTGAGGAAGTCCAAGAAGAGAACCGAGTTCTCAGGATGCAAGTGGCTAGTGGGCAGCTCTCTCGATCATCCGATGACCCTAGCAAAGCCAGGCAGGCGATCATGAACAGACTGCCGTTCCTCACGGGCTACGGGTTAATGTCACCTGAAGTCCCCTTTGCCGTCACAGACATTGAGTACTCTCGCGCTACTTAACTGTTCGTTGGTGCTTGAGCTCACAGTTTGCTGCGTGTAGGAAGCCAGTTTTTATCATCAAAATCAACTTCCAAGAGACGATACCGATGGTGTGTGTCTACGCAAGCCAAGCCTTTGCCAACATAGTGGGACTGAGCGTGGTAGGAATGACCAACATCTGTGATGTTAGTAGTCAAGAATTTGTCTAACATGACCATCAGCCGGAGTTGGTTGGAGAGCGCGCAATCAAGGCGATGCTTAATGACCATCGCACCAAAATCAAGTTCATTTCTCTGACTCTGTCAACAAAGTACAGCAGAACTAAGCAACATCACGAACAAGGTGCTCACGTAACATTCCCTTTTGGTCCAGGCATCTTGCTTTCTCGCCGCCGAAAGACTTCTCCCCATTGTTGCTTCACAAAGACGGTTTCCTTCTCCGAGCACGTGGCAAAATGCAGCTCTTTCGCTCTCCGGCTGGACAGGTATGCAGACCTCGTTCACATCACAGTTCAACCGAGAAAATCTCACACAACTTCAGTTAGCCTGGACTGCAATTGAGATTGATCAGGTACAGGGAGTGGAAACCATGGATGACTTAGCGGTCTCTTCCCCACAACTGCACATGACACTGAGTACTATTCACTTCTTTTTGCGCTCTCATGCACATCAGCTCAAGTCCCCTCTTAGTGGCGTTTATGCAGGAGGCTGGTTCGATGAATAACCCCGAGGAGCTCCTTGAACGAAGGAAGGAGCTCATCCGGCGCTGCGAATGGTTCGAGTGGCGTGATCTTCTCACGCCACTGGCCCAAGCTGCTTTATTGAAGAAGGCAGCTCCTTCAGATTCTCCAATCCTTCCAGAGACAAGCAACCTGCCTCTGGCCGCTATTCCTCTCGGACCGGTAGGACCAACTGGGCAAACCTTTCCGCAGGCCTTCTACTCCCTGGTCGAAACACTTAATCAGCCTGAGAATCTCCCTCCTATGAGTTCATCTTCGTCCACTTCTTCCTCGCCATCAGCTTCAATTCCACAATCTCCGAGTACGCAACCGACCTGCATATCTCCTGCTGCCACATCTACGCCCACAAGCGATCAACATTCCTTCGGGGCGGTTCCCTCACCAGCATCAATTCCGTCACCGCACAATCTATCATTCTCAACTCTCTTTGACTCTCTTGTAAATGACTGATTCCAGTTACTTCCCACACTTATTTGTACACAGAAGCGTTATGCACCAGACTAAGGTTGAGATGATGGATTTATGTAAAGTTCACTCTTGAATTACATTGCGCTATCATCAGCGCTTAGTGGCACGGGGAATGTGTGTCCTCCGCCAGGACGCAGTGGGGTTCCATCTGATGGAAGAGGGGACCCCAGGTCGAGGAGAGTAGGGGATGGTGGTGGTACAAGGTGCGGTTGAGTGGGATCGAGAGAAATAAAGGGAATGTTCCACGAGATGTGCGTGGGACTAGTTGCAGGAGAATATGAATGACCGGCTTCACTCGAATGCGGAGAGTGGGGAGCGGAGCTGCCGAAGCTACCGATTGTCAAGGAGAGACCCAAGAATGCAGGCGAGGAAGGAAGAGAATGAGGATCCTCCGAGGGAAGTGGTGCATACGTCACGTAGGCTGCTGCCTGTTGGCTTTCGCAGGCCCTCTGTTCATGTCCGATGCCGATCGTTGCGCAAGCCACTCGATCCTGCATACCATGGAAGGGGCCCAGTCGCTGCATTGAAGAAGGGTTCAGGTCAGTAGAAGTAGAAAGTCTTGGTCATAGTAGACGAGTGAGGTACCTCCAGTACTGCGGGGAGATAGAACTCATGGGCGTAGTTCATGATAGATTGAATGGCCATCTCGAGCATTCCCCTACACTCTAGCTCGAAGAGACCCACTGCGAGGATAGGACCCGAAGCATGCATCATCTGTGCCACCCGTGTGGAGTTAGATGTTGAGCATTCCATCATGCAGCACAAGGCTAGGATGCATTACCTCCGCGGCCAGCTGGAGTGCGTGAAACCTCTGTTCTTGCGAGGACGGTGAAGTATACACCAGCTTGCTGGCGTGATAGAGCATCTCTCCGACAACCAGCTTCTGATGGTTGATAGCAGCGTGATGGCCCTGGCCGACTCCGCCGGCCTTCCATGTAACAAGGATGCTTTCGAGTTCAAGTAGCTGTGCTGGAGGCAATGCGTTGGGCTGAGCACGATAGTCCTGTTGGTAGGGGGAGGTTAGTTGAACGGCCTACTTCTGCTGATGAATCCTATGCGTACCGTCTGGCAAGATCGGAGGAACTCGCTGATCGGAACTTCAAGATTGTGGTCACGTTGGTTGATCAACGCATGACGGGTCGTCAACAGTTTGGTTGCATCCTGGCGGGCCTGGTCAGCATCGTGGCTGAGGAGTCTAATCCACCAGGAAAGCACGAATATGGCGTAGAGGCTTACTGTGTCTGATAGTATACACAAGAGAGATGAGGATGCGTGTCATAAGTGACAGAACACGGGTTATCCATACCATCAATGTCCAGGCTATTAAGCTCTTTCTCCAAAGCGTCAAAACTTTGCACATCGCTCCTGAACATGCAGCCCTCTGTGAGGGATCATCAGAGTGAGTGCTCAACTAGAGCAGAAGCCGGATGGCGAAATGTACCGACGAATGCGCAGAGCGGATACAAGTGAGGATGGAGAGAGCCTCGTGGGGTTTCCAGGAGTTGAGTGGACGCCAAGGAGGGCATCATCACCCATGGGTGTGTCGGCTGCTCCGGAGTGTACGAGATGGTGACTGAGGCACGTGTCGGGCTTGGAGGCAGATGGTCCCATGCGCCGTCTGTCTTGATCTCTACGTAGGGCGGAAAGGTGTAGTTCTGCGCCGAGAGGGGTGAGAGCGTGCATAGGAGTGAACATGAACATCGAGGTTGTTCGGGTACCGTGTCTTCCTGTGGCGAAGAAGGTTGAGTGCTCGTGGAACCGTCGGGCTGCACGTGCCGGGCGGGGCGACGAAAGACAAGGTGACGATAGTGCATTTTGTTCTGGTTGCGAGGGCCCAGTCGACGTGAGCCCACCTAGATTACACGTAAGATTAGCAACGACCAATCAGTCAACTCGTAATGTTGCCAGTTCGACTCGAGGGAGGCTTAAGGCACCTGCGGGAAGACTTCCTTAAGAATGCGGCCGAATGCAGACCTGCTCGTGCCTTCGGCCCCACTCTCAGTGCAGAAGGCCTGGTAGAGGCTGTAGACGTGGTCGCGAGGCACAGTACCGTTCTCTTGCCCTTCGAAGTTTGCCCGGAGCCTGAGTGAGAGTAGTGACGGTAAGGGGTGAGCAAGCCGTTCTTCGGCGGACGGCACCCACACTCAACCGTTGTGAAAAAAACAAGAATCGTGTTGCGTGTGACGTTCCCCTGCACCCTAAGATTGTGTTTGAAACGAGAATACTTTGTTCCTTGGCTCGATTCGATCATTTTAACTCCTATTTCTTGAGTACAACGGTTCCAGGGAGCGCATGGACCATGTACAACAGGAAGTTACACAACTCATCTTTTTAAATCTGATTCTTGCATGAGCCGAGCGGAGACAAAGATGTGACGATCACACTCACGATGGGTGGCGTACCATCGCTTCACGAGCACCTTAGCATCATCTCGGCCCACTCTGAAGAAGTCGCCCGGTCGCTGCGCGTGCATCGTCAGCTACCCTCTCGGCGGTACGGTGTTCCACGAGGTACGGTGTGTAGAGTGTTCGCAGTGAGGGTATTGTAAAGAAATGTGCACCGAGACTCACCGTGTCGAGGAAGAGCTCGCGCCGATGGTTCGGAGCGGAATCTAGACGCCGTAGACACTGTTCGAACGCCATGGTGGAGATTAGTATACACGTGGCTCGGCAATAGAACCGAAAACTTGCCTTAAGTGAGCCCACACGGAAGCTGTTGAAAGGGTGGTTGAGGGGCAAGAGGTCGCGGTCAAGGGGAAGGAAGTGTACACCCAACCGGTTACCGCAGATCGGCCCCGTTCCCCTGTGAGGGACGCGAACTATTTTGATGTCGCTTTGATGATTGGACGATATAGCTCGGATATTTTTCAAATACTTCGGTCTTTTTGCTTAAAAGGCATCTTGCGCCACCTTAAAGTGCCCGCGCAACAAGGGAGTCGCACAGCGGACAGCAGGAAACCATAGCGGGACTGGTCTGCAGCCACGGGAACGACGAAGGAGAAAGCGGGAGCGCCTGGAGCGACACACGGGAAGAGGTGATCGGAGGAGGAAAGCAGAGACGAGAAAGCAATACAGGAATGAGGCGGAGTGTAAGTCAAAGGCACGTCAAGAAGATGTACTCAAGCGATTCTTTGATTGCAGGAAAGAAACCTACCTTCCCAGCGCAAGTCGGACACTGCCACGAGCCCGCTCGGTCAAGTAGCAACGCCGTACGCAGACACCGCACTGAGAGATCACGCAAAACAAAGTGAATGGCCATTCACGCAAGGACACCCCAAGAAGACCCGCGAAGACTCTTCCTCGAGGATAAGCTGATGTACCAAGGTTATGTGCACGCGGACATGTTTCTCCGGAGGTAGAGGTGAAGCAAACGCCCTCGGCACATATGGGGCATCGCTCACGTACTGGCAGCGCCAGCGTCCCACCTGTCGCGGCACTGCCTGTGAATTTACACGATTGGCGCAGCCTTAGCCCAGGTAACTGCGGTGTGAGGTACGGGTAAACGAGGAAAAGGTCCGAACCAGTGTTCATCATTTCGCTCAGTAGGCTGATGCGTTCCTCTTCGGACTCAGCCTCGATGACGAGTTCTCTTTCTCGCTGTGACTGCTCCTCGGCGTCCCGTAGTCGTCGCACATGTTCGCTGTCCCGGAGTGTCTCCTCCGATGGTGATGATTGTGGTGGCGCGCTGCTCTTGCCGGCCGCCTTGGCCGTCCTTCCTCGTTTCTTTGGTCGCTCTGCCTCCTCTTCGGCTATCTCCTTCCCCTTGACTTGCTGCCCACTCGATGCTGCCGGTAGTGATGGTAATGGTGGAAGCGTCGAGCGAATCGAGGATAGATAGCGGTAGAGAGCAAGAGCGAGAGAGTGGAATGGAGGAGGAAGGCTTGCAAAGTTGATGACGATCCAATCGCACATGAGAAGTAGCGACGTCCGCTCGCGAGGCGATATCTTCAGACCCTTGTTTTGTCCTACAGTGTAGATTCCGTCAGCGTCACCGCAAGGATTCCAGAGTCAGGGCAGTAGAGGAGGAGCAGAACAGGATTGAAGACGTACCGCTCTGAGCATAGGTTGTGTAGAACTCATTCAAGATGCTCCACACCCATAACTGAAAGATCTCGTGTGCATTCCTTGCTCTGGCGGCATCCAGCGCAGCCTCAATCCCACTCTCTGGTGGCAGGTCCTAGTCAACAGGAAATGTGAGTCAAGCAGGGCGGTTGATGCGAATCGAGGGAGTATACCCGCTTGATATTCTTGTGTAAGACATTAGCCAACTTCAAGGCTTTCAGCTTCTTCAGCTTCACGGTAATCACATCCAAATCGGCTTGCACCTCACTGTGGCATATACCTTCCACGTTAATTCAACTCTTGGTGCGCGCTTAATGAAATAATGTCCTTCTGTTTACCTCGCTGGTTGGTAGAAAGCAGCTTCCAGTTGCCCAGTAAGATGGAGATAGAGTTTGTTATCCTCATCCCGCTCGTTAAGTATCTTGATGATATCCCACATCGAACATGGGGGTTCCTCTCCTGAAGAAGGAAAGTACAGATTCAAGAACAGAATCTGCTTAAGTGACGAATTAATGAGAGTGAGAAAATGGGATTCCGTACGCAAGATGGCCTCCACAGCTTGCTGAACGGTCTCTTCCTTGTCATCCACACAGTAAAACAGCAGCTTACCTCCTGGAGTGCGTTTGGAGAACATCTTGTCCGGATTCGCCACCGTCCTGATCATATCTCGTTATTAGGAGTAAGCTCTACTTGAAAGGGAGGTGAAACAATCGTACTGCGTGAGGCAAGCAATGTAGAGCGATGAAGGTGACAGACCAATACCGAAGGCACCGCTCTCACCAGCCGCTGAAGGAACACAAATGCTCGTGTCTTTAGTCTGAAGCTCTGAGCGCTTCCAGTGTACCTACCGTTCACTGCAAACTGAAGCTTGACTAGCGGATGCTCAGGAAGAGTATTGGATGGTGTGTGCATTACCTCGCGGTCTCGTCTTGGATGGTGTCCACCACCTCCCATGAGCAATTGCGGCTGCGCTGGAGCTGATTGAGGCTCATGACTTGAAGCCTGGATCCCAAAAAAGTTAGATATCATATCTGCTCTTAGTGGCGTGTAATAAAGTACCACTTCCATGGGCGCAGCAATTTCATCAAGTGAAACATCCGTACTACACCGCATATGTGTTGGGATCATAAAACTTCTTGTTCTTTAGCTAAACGAGATGCGTGCGTACGATGTCTGCGCGGCCGCCTGCTCCGTTTGCGTTCGCAGGTCTTCTTCATTCTTGTATACGCGCCAACTCTTCACATACCCATCGATGCTGCTGGTCATCAGAGTATCATTGTGCCACGTTATTCCTGTGAAAAGCAGAGAGTTGATGTAACTCAAGGGGATCAGGGACGGAACGTGGTTACCTGTAACATTCTTCGTGTGCATATCAAGATGTTCTACTCTTGAAAGTACATGTCCTGAATCATCCAGAAATGCTACTCCCGCTCCGCATCCCTTCCCGTAGATCACTATGTTCTGCGCCTGTGATGAAGGCACAGAAAGTCAAGTGGATGTCAGCACTTCATCCAACAATTCCTCTTGCAGAATCAGGGAACCTTCGTCTGCGACCACGTGATAGAATACGCAGCATATCCATCCGGAGGGCTGATATGACTGATCAGCCGGAGATCGTACTTGCGCTGTCCATCATCGAGGACCTATATCATTGTTCTCATATTAACGCGACTGCTGATGTTGCACCGTTTACTTTGTGAGCGAATACCTGTATATCTAAACTCCACAAACAGACCGAACCGTCCGTGCTTCCTGTCGCCAGCCATGGGCTGCTGTGTGGTGGTCTTTTATCTGGAGGGGGTAAAAAGAATGAGTGGCAAGTCACAATCAGGATTCCTTCGTGGGAACACACATGGATGCCAAGCCACAGCAGAAGTCCATCCGTTATGAAGGGCGTATGATCCTATGAAGTCAAACTGGTAGTTGGCGCTGCAATTGGGCAGTGTGGTGAGTGAGGTTTCAATTTCATGCTGGGTCTGTATTACAATACCGCTGAGCAGAAGGATCTGGGAGACAGTATTCCCATAGTGTGAGGTTCCGTTTTCCGCCAAGCGCAAGAAGCACGCGTGCATTCTCTGCGCCTAGGACAGAACTTGAAGGACTCATTGTCCGTTGGAGCACCGGGCTCCAGTCGAGACCTGGAATGTGGTCAGTTTGGAGTAAATGTAAAAATGAGAGAGCATCTTACTCACTGTAGAAAGAAGCTCCAATCTCCTCCGAGCCTCGTCAGCCGATATCTGATAGGCATGAGCTGGATAACGAATAAAAAGAGAACACAAGACATGGGTACCGTGTCCGAGATGTTGAAACCATCGGGCGCTTCTGTGAGACGTTGATATAATACATCGGATAGACAAGTTACCTGTTCTTCTAAGCTTAAGCTTACTCAGTTCGTGTTTATGAAAGAGGGATGAAACAAACCTCACTCCATTCAGACATGAGCCTTGTGGGCGGCGGTCGGAACACAGATATGCGGTCATCGGTGCTGATCGTAGCCAACAGCTGTCTGCGGATTACAAGTCGATGACTGCTGTGAGTGACACAGCGAGCTTAGTGTCGGTTGTCAGAGATGTTCCTACCCGCCATGAACAGCACAACCAGGCGGTGACCACTGTGCGGCGCGAAAGGCGGGCTTGATTGCTCGTTTCATCGTGCCGTCCTTGTCCTGCTTGTAAGGAAATGGAGGAACTGGATGATGAATGGAATGATGGATGGAATCAAGTGTAAGTGCCACAATTCCAATCGATGCAATGCGTGATCTCTACACTCGTGTGAGTCACAGGCAGTGCGTCGTACTGTGATCAGGCAGCATGCGGCCCACCTTCCACGAGCCAGGTGTGGTGTGAATACGCGCGTACGACACTTGCTGCCCTCCTGGCCCTTGTAAGTCCTTGAAGAGCAGTGTCAACATTAGACAGAAAATCATTATTAAATATTTGTTTGTTTAAATACTAATATAATATATTATCACAAAAAACACA
>CDEZ01022911.1:0-20241 GCA_000826365.1 Acanthamoeba royreba | reverse complement strand
TACCTCAATGTAAATCACGCGCTCCGTGACCACTGCGATCACGTTGGCCTTTTTGGTCCAAAGTAGTGCATTAGGGTACTGAGGACAAGATCGATACTCACTCACCACCTCATAGCTATCCAGCATTTTGTCACAAATCAATCTTGCTGTTTTTCCCGCCTTCCGGACTGGGTATGTGAGAAAATGTTTTTCTCTGCTGACGTCAGCAAGGAAATGCTTTTTTTTCAGATGTGTAATTCCAAGTTAGGTGAAAAGCATGAACTGACCAATAGAAAGAATCTTTTCTTGGAATTTGCAAGGCACAAATATTTCGGGCACAACGTTTTATTTTGTTGTTTCTGGGGTAAGCTGTCTCCCCCTCCACCAGAAAGATCAGTGTGCCCTGGGGCTTTGGCATTTTTAGTACAACCCTTGCAAACATGCAGCAACAAAGCCCAGTGCCTATGACGTACATCTCACCTTTGAGTTTAATATTTAGTTACCATCATTTGCAAATTTTCATATTTGTAGATTCCATTTCGGGCCCAATGCAAGATGATCCGATTTTGAGTTTTAAAACTTGACCCATTTTGTTGTTCTACTCCACCACAGGGCCGAACAGCGGCGTATGGTGGAGGAGGAGGACAAGTATCGTCGTCTGTTTGCCGAGGACCCCCGTAATCGCGACCTCGACGATCCCCATCTGCTTCTCCACGATGTCTTTTCTCTTTCGCCCAACGAATGGACTTTCCAGGACGAGGATGCGGATGAGGTACTCTACTCGATTATCTATGATTGTCTACATCTTTTTTTCGAAATGGACATTTTTGATTTCCGCGGTTGTGGCACGTGTAGCAACATGGAGATGAAGATGAAGAATGGTGAACTGTAGTTTGATGGTTGATGTATACTTTCTTTTTTTTTTTGGCTTGCAGAAACGGGTGGCCAAGTTGTTGGCGCAGAACAGACATCCTGTAGCAAGCGGACGGGCCATCGTGGACACCAAGCAACAATTCCTGAACAACTGGGACACCTTCACCAAGGGCATGTTCAAGGGCTTGCGATGGGACAATATCTTCATCGCCGGTGGCGCCGTGCTGGGTATCCAGTGGTCCCCACCGGTTGTGGCTGATGATTCTAATCTAACGTATTATGACTTGCCTTTCCCACAGCGTGTCTCCAACCGGATGGATTCACCAAGTACCCCAACTCAGACATCGACATCTTCGTGCACGGTATTAGCGACGAGAATGAAGCCAACCAGCTGGTACTTAAGTTTGATGCGGTCCCTGACATCTTATTCTGACACGATGCCAATCACCTGCAGTTGAGGCACATTCACGAGACTGTAAAAGCCAATACCAAGGGCGAGGGAATTGTAATTCGCACAAGGCGCACAGTCACTATCATCAACTCGTTTCCCTATCGCCACACTCAAATCATTTTGAGGTACTTTGCATCTTTCCTATTCATTTTACCTTACATGGTGAAAGCGTGTCCCTTACTGTCCATCACGCAGATTGTATAAATCTCCAGCTCAAGTGCTGCTCGGGTTTGATGTGGATTGTTGCACATGTACGACAGTCGCCCGCCTCTGGTTCTCGTTCGCCATGGTGACTTATCCCCTTTCGTACGCGCAGTTGGATTCGATGGTCAGGATGTTTGGGCTATGGAGCGCGGAAGGCGTGCCCTTACCAAGCGATACAACTTGGTCAATCCATCACGCCGTAGCATGACCTACGAGAGCCGGTACGCTGGAGTCTGGTCGTTTCGTACAAGAGAGTGTCCACGTTCTCACTTTTTTCCTTTTACGGTGCAGATTGTTCAAGTACAGCAAACGTGGCTTCGCTGTAGCTGTACCCGATCTCGACCTTTCGCATATCAATCAGAAGCTCTATGGCCCCACCGCCACGCCCTCACAGTTCCAAGGTCTTGCCAAGCTTATCGTCTATGATAACCGACTCTCCAACCCTGTGCCGATCTACGGGTACGAAAGAGAGATAACAATACTACCTCTTCCTTCATGTTCTCCTCCTTAACACGCCCCTTTCGCTACCATGGCAGCCGAGGACGGCGGGCTCAGGAACAGGCCGATGAGGCCAAGTCCGATTACGATGGGGATCTCATTATCCCCTGGGGTCCTGGCCTCACCGCAAAGGATGTGCTCAACAGGCTCAATGCTACGGACAAGTCCCAGTTCTTTGCCAACAAAGTCAGGGACCTCAAGGCCCGCAAAACCCCAGTGGCGAGCACGCACAAGCATCTCTTCGTCCCTGGTCTTGATGACCTTATCCACGGGTACGATAGTGGGCACTACTATTCGACTAACTCACTAACCAACTTCATCTCCTCCGCACACGTTCTCGTCAACAGTCAATTTTGGTGCAGCACGTGTGCTCAGAAGGTTGACCTACCCGAGGAGGAGCCACTTGGCATCTTTGTGCAGAGGAAGGTGGACTGGGACAAGAATGCACTTTCCTACCAGGATATCGACGGCGGGTTCAAGCGATCTGCCCTATTTACTGGTGCGTATAGCACAAGGAGAAAGAAAGAAACCGTCCATGTAAGGTGTCTCATTTTCCCTTTCCTTTCCATTGCAGGCAGTTTTCAGACACAGGTGCAGGAAGACTGGACGGCTGGTGCGTATCAGGACGGCGCGTCGGCGCCACCATCCGGTCAGCAGCCCTACGCCTTGCAGGCATATGTTGCTGACGCTCGGGCGAGGTCACCAGTCACGACGCCAACGAAAAAGAAGGCGTCAATCTCTCCCGTTCCTAAGTCTTCGATTTCCACTCCACCGTTTTCAACGAAGACGGCCTTGCCTTCCTTCGGTTCGTACGGTCAGACGGCTCCATCTCCAGTGCGTTCCCCTTGATTGTTGCCTTGGACAGTCCCAGTTTCATCTGATCGTCTGTGGTGCCTCTTTGTAACGTCGAAGGCAAAGAAGACCGTGGACCAGTTTGTTTGCGCTGCCTGCGGGGTGGAGTTCTTCTCTCAGAACCAGTTGTACCGGTAACGTACTCGGCACTCGTGATTCTATTTGATGGAATACGTGGGTAATCATTTGTTTTGTTCAGTCATGCAAGAGTAACGGGCCACGCTTTGGAAAACGAAACAGAAGCCAAGGAGCCGAAGGTTGCCGCCACGGCCTCATCGTACTTGTCAGTTCCTGGAACACCTGTCACCTCTTCCTACGTGTCGCCCGGCAGTGCTAGCCCTCCACGCTCGCCCGCGCCTGCCACTGTGCCGATTTCACCCTCGCAGATCTACTCCACGCCGACGCTGGTGGAAACCTCCACCCCGCTCGACCTCTCTCAGTTCGGGCCGCAACCGGGCGGTGATATTTTCTTTACCTTACCGTCTTCGTCTTCATCTTCGTCCTCGAATGATTTCTACACGCCCCCTACGTATTCTTCGAGCGTGTACTCACCTAGCGTGTACTCGCCTGCGCCTTCAACCCCGCCAGGCTACGGTGCGTTCCCAGTGCCTTGGCATGGATCAGGTTAATTCTTACCATTATCACGTGCAGATGAGGGGCCTACGACGTCGTACAATGCCGTTAGCTACTCTTACTCTGGCGAGAGATCGGAGAGCTCTACGGCGCTCCCGTGGGAGGGCAAGAATGTACATGACGACATGACCAAGGCGCTGCTGCTTCTTGGTTCTCTCTCGCGCGGTCACAAGATCACTACCGTACTGGCCGCTCCTTGTTCACTTCTTTTCACACTCTGCTTATTCATCGATTCTAAATCACAACAACAGGAGGAGAGGACGGTATTGAAGAAACTCGCCATCCAAGGCAACAGCATCATTCTGGCTGCGGTGCAAGTGTTCGAGTTGGAGCGCGATGAGGAAGATCTGATCCACACTCTCCAGAGGCTTGCGCTGCACCATTCATAAGGAGGAGGATCCTTACGTCATTAACCTGCGGCCCCCCTTCTTGCTTCGACTTCGTATCATAATCAACATGACCGCGCTTTTCTCCCCGCGTTGTCCGGCAGGCGCACGCTGTAGAACGAGTCCTCAGGCACGTCTCTGGGCAAATGCACCACCCGCACACGCCGAAACCAGCCCAGCGCTAGTGGCATGTCTTCCGTTTCGCTCGATTGGTTTGGCAGTACAACAATGCACGGCCCCTCGTACGCCCTGTTGCCCATCACAAGCTCTTCAATCCTCACCCTGAGCTTGCGCGTTAGCACCCAGCTCAACTTGAAAGGTATCGGCGGTGTGCATGCGGTGGAAAGTACCCTGCTATGAAGTAGGCCGATTGAGAACTGAGCTGCATCACCGTTGTGAGTGTGCTAACCAGTACTCGCTTGCGCGGGATACGGTATCGCCAACACAGCTCTTCGGCTAGCCGCAGCACCACCGCCGTGGACAGCTGCGGGAGCCACCTGCGAGGGATGATCGATGAGCAAGGCGGCAGAATACTGATGGCTGAAAGCAGTACTCTGCCATGGCGAGCATCCTCCAGGGGACCTGATCCGGCATCAAACCCATGTATCGTACAAGGAACCGTTCATCCTCGGCACGCAGGTCAGCCACCACTCCGCCAGCCCTGCGAAGTGGTGATCAGTCATGCTGCACATGCAGCCGATGAGGATCAGGCGCGGCCGTGGCCTGTACCTTCGGAGAACGCTTGCGCGCCACGTTGCACTCTCGGCCAGGAAGAGGTACCAACGCACGCACGTCTGCTGCAGCGAAAGTAGTCCACAAGGGTCCAGCCACTCCACGATCATCAACAGCAACTGGAAGGCTCGGCCTGTGAGAATGAGGAACGCTCCTGGTCGAACGCAAGATAGAAGAGAGATACCTCATCAGGAAGAGCATCCATCATGTTTTTGCCTGGTCGTGGCTTCACGCTAACCCGAACAGGAGGTATGCAGGTGGCGACTGCACACCATCACCTAGACGGTGAGTCTGCGCCTCAGTGTAACACTCTTTGCAGCACTGGGGTGGCACCTTGCTGGCGGTTCGGGACAGCAAGCAGGCGGCAAGCAAGGACTTCACCCGTAGGGCCCAGCGGTGGCTCGAGCCAGCGACGTATTGCTGTAACGGCCATTGTCTTGTTTGCTTGTGAAGTACAGGGACATGTGCAGTGTCGCTTACGTCTGCGTTCGGCAACAGCTCTGCTCTGCCACGTGTGCAGTACATTCTGTTTGAAATTTCCAAATTTATTTCGTTTTGATTTTCAAAATCGGTCACCGCTCAGCAGAGAAGAGGACAATATGAATAGACTCTACGCGGAAGGAGGGATGCATGTCCGCCATGGGAACCTCAACCATGTTGAAACCCTTGGCCTTCATCTTCTCCAAGAAGCTGGACTCGATCCGAGCATCGCGCTCCTTGTAAGACATGATACATTGGGTCGCCCGCTGCGCGTAAGCAGTGAGTGTGCACGTTCACAAAAAACGCCAGGAGGCGTTGTTGTACCGTGACGGAGGGCGAGAACAGAAGTGTGTGGAGAGTGTTGGCAAGTATATCGAGCACCGCAGGAAAGCCGATGACGTCCGCGGCCATGATGTAGTCGTATCCACCCGAGCCATCATTTACAAACTCTGAAGCCTCCTGTCGCCAGTCGAGCTCTGTCACTTTGATGTCTGTGCCCGCAGCATTCTGGCCAGACTAGTTTAAGGAATCGAAGAGAATGGAAGACAGGCCAGTACCTGGGTGTTCTTTTGTACATTCTCTTGTAGAGAAGGTAACACTTCTGTTCGATCCGTGAGGACAACATGTGCACCTTGCATTCCTAACGCCAAGCCGACAAGGCCACATCCTGCCCCCACTTCAAGCACACGCTTACCTCGCCAGTAATCCCATGGATACTTGTGCTCCAAGTACTTGGCCAGAACGATGGCCTGTGAATGAGTCTCAGTAAGCAGCAAGAACCCTGCAATGAATGGCGATCAGGCGTACCCCATCCCAGATGCGAAGACCAGTGTTGATGATTGGTGAATCATTTCTATCAGCGCCCTGAGTTGTTGGTACATTAAAGCCTGATGAATTCAACTATAAGTGCCTTCTTAGCACGCAGTTCCTACAAGAGCAGCTGCGTACTCAACTGGCGATCGAAAAAGGTGATGCCATCACCAACGTCCCAGAGAGCGTTATGCAGAGTGCGAATGACGCGTGTGGCCTCTTGTCTGTCAGCCTCCTGAAATCTCTGTCGGATGCTAAGAAGTGAGCATTTGTCATGCATCAGCGTCACCACATCCCTTGGTACTAGGTTCAGGGACTGCGAGCTGTTGTACCTTGGCGTCATCAACGAGGGATGACAGTCGTCGCTTGATCAGCCGCAACTTCCAGTCCGGTAGAGTCTGATGGTCCTGATCCCGACGCAGCATGCTGCACACTCCCTTGTGCTCCGCGCGGCAGCAACCACCGCTGCTCACATAAACTGGCCCTTGCGCCACCTGCGCCACAGAGCTCATCAGCTAATTTTATTTGATTTTTTAAATAATCAAAAAAATATTTTTAGTCAATAAATTAAAATAGAAATTTGTTAAGCATTTTTAAATTTTATGTTAATTAAAGATAATTATTTTGTTTTTCATGTTTGTACCAAGTGGATAAGGGCAGGATAGAGAGGGGCGCCACCCCAAAAGATGTCCTCATGGGCACCACAGCAGTCGAAGAAGCCCACGTCCCCGTCATCGTCGCCACTGCAGCTGCTGTTCCGTCTGACGTAGACGCCAGAGTGAAACCCGCAGCACGCCGCTGCTGTTGCCGTATCGAACACGCTGCCGCATTGCGCGCACACGTCCTTCCCCGGTGCTAGGGTCTCGTATTGCTCACACAGGCTGGTCACCTCCCTGACTAACTCTTCCATTGAAGCCTTGCTTGATGATGAAGTTCGTGTTCTTCGAGAGTTGGGGGTGGTAGTCTCTTTCTTACGCCAAAGGACAACCGACAAAAACCTCCAGTGATTGGTCCAATGGCTGCTTGCACCGGCCATGTGTACATGTCATCGACCACAAGGTCCAATGTTGTACAAGTGGCAGAACAAGAGACAGACTCTTGTCCGAGTGAGTCCGAGTCTCCGAACTGACTCTAGATAGATGAGAACGCACGAAGTAATAAATAGCGAATTAGGCGATCAAAAGGGATCACAAGCACACAACACACATACACACATACACACAAACAAAACCGTTGCCCATGCATGAGCAATCGAAAAAGGGCCAGTAGTAGTGCGAGTGCATCCCGGCGCTGGATAAGGAGGATGGTGAAAGAGGCGGAGAGAAAGAGAGAGAGAGATCGGAACGAAGTCGGCGTGGAGGTGCTAATAATCCTCTTGCATGATAAGTATCCTCTCTTGGTTGACAGGCAGATCCTCGCCGAGGAGGTAGGGACGGTGCTGCACCATGGTGAGCATGTCCCGCGCGGTGATGGTGCCCTCGGGCTGATTAAATACAGATGTGAAGGTAGGGGACGTGGTCGTCCGTTCCGCAGCGAGCCCCGATGGGGTGATCATCGATCGTGTTCGCTTGCATGACGAAAGGATGTCCTTTAGATGGTGCTGTTCGAAGGAATCATTAGTGTCATACCCCGCGATATCATTGGTCTCAGAGCAAAGATTGCCGGTACCTCCATGGCGAATGTCATCAAGTTGACAGCGTCAGGCGATATCTCGGTGAGGCCTGCTTCGATGGCTATTTTATACATGCGGTTCCTCAGCGCCCATGATGACGGCGAAGTGGCGCCGCCAAAGTCATGAGCCGGTCGCAGATGATCTGCTCATTCATGATAACAGCGCAGTGAGCAATCGAGCATACTCTTTCCACGGAAACGAGATGGTCGTACCGCTGCCGAGCTGTCTCACAACAGGAGACGGCCGGCGAGGAACCATTCGAGTGCGAACGATGCTTGCGGCGCTTGCGGCGGGCGCGGCAGCAGTCTTGGCTGCTGAGGTAGAGGTCTTGAGACGCTTGGCCGATGTAGTCACTGCGCCCACATCGCTGCTGGCCTCTCGCTTGATACCCGTGCTCGGCTGTGCCGGCACGGCGAAGGAGGGAACCGCGCTGTAGGCGTTGCGGATGAGCGCCTTGATCAGCTGATTGTGTAGCGGCACTGTGACAAAGTTCAATCAAAAAGTCAGATTTTACAACTAATTACAAAATAAAGAAAAATCGACTGTGGAAATAAATAAATTTAACAACAATTGATTTAAAATTCAAAGGGGGCGAGCACCATTCTCAGCACCAAGAAGCGCGTAGACCTGGCAATCGAATTCAAATTTCGTTAATTTCGCAGCCAGGAAGGCGCGCAGGCAATTCCAGTACTCCTCAGCGGTCTCCCTCGACACCGCACCCAGCAAGCTGGACTTAACGCCATCCGCATCGATGCGATCCATGCTGGGTTCGCAAGGACACCCCCAGAGGGGGGGCTACAATGCAGGTGGGTGTAGCCCGATGTCTCTTAGGGACAGGCCCAGCCCTCAAGCCGATTTGACAAATTAAAAGTAAAAAAATCGATAAAATTGCGGAGAAGGAATCAGGCGGGAAGAATTGCAGCAAAAGCGAAACAGTTTCCCAAATTTCTGTTTTATTGGGCTGGCTTGCCTGTCCTGTGGTCTTTGATGGTGCAGTGATCAGGAGAAGATCGGCAACACGCTTGGCACAGCCGTAAAGAGCAGGTTCTGTTGCTCGCGCGCTCACCACACGAGCACAGTTCACTGCCAGGGCGAGGTGGAGTTGTTTTCGTTGGTCGAGGTGGCGAAGGAGTGCGAGGCGGTGATGTGAGAACGAGTCTAGGTGGAGTAGCCGGAGGTGATGGTGTTGGAGGATCAAGCGATATCTTTGGCGGAGGCTGATCCCACACTGTGAGCCTGCCACTTCCATCGTAGAGTGCCACGGCGTCCTTCGACCAGAAGCGCGACAACGCATAAGAGCAGCCGATCGGGATTGTACCATTGAGTTCCTGCATCGACTCGCAAACAATCCGCTCCACCATCTGCGCCTCTGTCGTCCAGTCGCTATCTTCCGGCAACTCCACCAATATCTATAGGGAAAAGAAAGAACATAAGACGAGTTATTATTTGCTCACCCCTGTCTATGTGCAGTGTCCAGTACCTCATCGTGAATGAATCCCACAATGCGATATCCAACCATGTACAAATTCCACATTGCAAGTTTGGCGCCGTCTGCCGCAAGACCTATCATACAACGTTAGTCCGGACTCAATGCACAGGAAAATTTCAATACACGAACCTGAAAAAGGGGTATTGCATGCTTGCGTGAAGGTAACATAGCCGCGTACGCGGCCAGTGAGAGTGGCAACACTGCTTCCGAAGATACTGGTGTAGAGTTTCTCGCTGCCTGTGGGATTTTCCTCGCTTATCAGCTTGCGGATTTCGGGATTGCGGCATATGGCCCTAATGCTGTCCCAAACTTGCTTCTGCCACACAAGGCTTTTGTGCTTTTCTGAAAGTTTAAGTGTTCGCCCGCGCAGTAGATTCTTGATCGCACCTGCACAGAGAAAACATGTAAGCATCGGAGGTTATTCTTAGGATTTGAGTGTACGTACGGCTCATCTTACCCGGCCCTTGCAAGGCCAGAGCCGACTTGCATTCTTCCCAGTTACACTGTAGGTTGTAGGCCACAACCGATAGCTCACGTTCCCGCAAGTACTTGTATAATTCCGGGTACACATCCTTAATGAGGCGCTTACGGAATGACATGGCCTCTTGAAGAATCAAAGAATGACTTAAGCTAGAGCGTTGATAAATAACTAGACCGAGAAGTAAGCGTACCTAAAAAGCTCATATCTACATTATAGCCGACTTTAGCATACTCCATGAGCCCGCCGGGAGACAACCCACCAGGAATACCAAAGTTGATAGCCTAATCGTGAATAATAACAATAATAAGGCGATGAGAAGACTCCTCAGACTGATGATAAATGAGGCAACGCACCTTGGCCCGCTGGCGGAGGGCGGTGAACTTTTTTCGTAGTTCTTCATCAGGCGACTCCTTCCAAGACATAAATTCTTCAAGTGGTACTCCTTCAAACATAGAAGCGGTGAAGGAGTGTGGATCAACACCCTGCTCACGCACAAAGCAGACTTTATGAATACTCAGCCAACTTAAAAGAAGACGCAGCCGTTACCTTACGAATTACATCGGCTAGATTGGATTGGCCGTAGCGCGCTTCGCATACAGATGCAAGGGTGCACAGCTCAATGTAGGCGTAATCCACAGCAAGGAGGAGACGACCTGGTGAGGCCTTAAATCACATGTTAGCAACATCCCCGCTCTGATAAAAGGCTACTTAGATACGTACCCTAAAGAGCTCTCTGAAGCCTCCTTTTCGAGGTGTTTGCTGTATTGAAGGGCTTCCGCAGGTGCTACGGCCGTTTCGCACCATCACCGTGTACTCAGGATGCACAATCGGTCTCTGAAGAAGAACAATACTAAGCACATGACAAGTGCTAGTTTCAGCGCTTGTAAGCGTACACGAAGATGTTCGAGAAAGGCCAGATGACGAGAGGCTCGATCCATGTCCACCCAGGTTCGGATGAACGGATGAAAATCTACGTACTGCAGCCTGAACGATGAGGGAATGATTAATGTTTGCTCTGGCATAAACACTGCCTGGTGTCACGTACCAGACCTTGGACGAAGTAGAGTACTTATTTGTGACTGCTGTCTTCTTCACTTTGACAGACACATCATAGAGAGTCTTAATATCTTGCTTGGCCTGTACGCACAAGTCGTAAGCAAATAATATGACACGTGCTGTGTAGCGCTGGTACCTGTAAAAGGATTTCAGAAAGCTTCTGTTGTACGACACTCGGCCGGTCCCAATAACGCAGGAATTCCTTGCTTAATAGACCCTCTTCCTCATCGCTGCTTTCGTCGTCAATGTGACTTGAGTAATTATTTTTCCCTAACGGCGAAGAGCAAGTATCCGCAGTTTCTTGCTGATCGTCTCGATCGCCATCCTTGATAGTTTCCAAAAACTTGGCCATCTTCCTATCCTCGTGGAAGAGGCCTGCATAAAGGATTAATTTGAGTGTACAACACTTGCATCTAATTCATCGACGCACCGCGGAAATCAGGGTCCTCAACAAGCGTAGATGTGGAATCGTAGAGCACCCTTTCATAGTGACGCTGTAACAGTCGAGAGTGGGTCACATCGATAGCCATTCTGCGCACGCCCCAGCATGATCAGCAGCTCAGCATCAGCTTACTACTGTACAGAGAACTTACCCGTTTCTTGTCACATCGCCAAGTACGATGCTTGCTTTGACTTGAATACCTTCGCTCAGTGGTCCGTAATCCTGTGCTCAGGGTTAGCAGAGTTTCCCTCACACATTAGTGGCAGGAACAAACCTTGAGAGCGTTGTTCAGGATCTCATTCCTGTGCGGCAGCATGATTTTCACTGCAAGGCCGTGCATCTCTGGGTAGGCAAGGGCCATCAATTTGACATCTCTAACGGCATCGATGAACATCTTGTCTATTTCCTCTTCTATATCTAACTCCTTATCTCTGCATATTTACAAATGAATCAGTTTGTTTCGTTTGAGTTGCCGTGTGTGACGCGTACTCGTCATTGCCTACGGGAGGATAGAACCGAAGACCTCGTGGCCGCGATGGTCGCAGAATCTCTTCATTAACAGTCTCCTGCGTCAGATAATCCTGCATAAACACGTTGAAGTCTCTTGGCGTGGGCCAGATATCTTCAAGTCCTAGTCTATTTCTAGGCATCAGTTTCCTATCTTCTTCATCAACAACTCCTTCGGGTATGTACCGAACGAGCATGTCCAAGAAGCTGACATCGCGCAGTCGAGTTCGGTTGGCAACTTCCCACCACCATTCCAGGGCGTTGCCCTCATCTGTATCATGATCGCTGCATAAGTTGCACGGATTCTGCGACTGAGGCGCATGCCGCTTACCATGTCTTTCAAGGTATCGCTTAACAAGATGAAAGTCGACCGCTGCGTCATGGCACACGAAGGTACACTCCTTGTGATTCGAGATAAAGGCTGCCAAGTCGTCCGGGCCCTCGATGATCACATTTGTGTTACCTGCCATGAACGTTTGCAATTAAATAAATGAATAAACTTTATCAGGAAATAATATTTTTATATAAAACTGAGTATTGTTCATGTATTATATTTTCTTTTACCATTACTGGCGGCAAAGAAGCTGACGCGGTCGACGGTGGCCTCCAGTTCATCAGTGGTGCGCAGGTAGCCAGTTGTGGCGGCCGAGAAGCACAGAGGGTTATCCGCCCACATCTGCGCGTGGGTCCCGTTTTCGTCATCTTCCAAGTACGTTCGAAACCCGATCAGATTTGTAAGTAATCCATTTGGTCTCTTCTGGTTGTTCCGCAGCACTGCGCCTTTCGCCTCTTCATACCTCACGTAGGGGACCTGTGACATGTTGTCCCTCCTCCGGGCCGCAAATAATTAAAAAGAAGACATAAACGATATTTTGTGTTTTTCTCTTTTGTTTTTGGGCAAGCAGAATGAAATTAGAGGAATGTTTTCGTCATATTTCACTCAAGAGAAAACATGGGAAAGAAAGAAATGGTCATGGAAAATGCGCAGGTGAAATTTCCTCCTTTCCTTACTTGCCAAAACAAACAGTGGGTTACCGAGGAGCATGTGATGCTACCACCCAGGAACCACACATATGCATCCTGAAGAAACACGAGCTAGCTAGACAAACGGTGATAGACTGGTGGGAGGCAAAGGGCAGAAGAGATCGTAAAGAAGGCAGACAAAGGAGAGGAGAGGCATGAGCAAGAGAATCCGAGTGCGGCGTTCGCACGAGCGCGGTCACGCCAACCACGGCTGGCTGAACACCTACCACACCTTCTCCTTCGCCGTCTACCGTGAGCCGGAGTTCTCAGGCTGGTCGAGTCTTCGCGTGCTCAACGAGGACCGAGTCAAGCCTGCTCAGGTGACTCAGCATCCCACCAACTTCGCGGTACGAGGCTTGTACTGACTCAGTGTGAGGTTGGCCATGACAGGGCTTTGGGCTGCACCCTCACCGCGACTATGAGATCTTCAGCTACATCGTATCCGGTAGCCTGGAGCATCGGGATACAATGGGCAATGGAGAAGTGATCAAACGTGGTGGCGTCCAGTTCACTTCGGCTGGCAGCGGCATCATGCACAGCGAGTTCAACCACTCCAAGGAGGAGGACGTGCACTTCCTGCAGGTGTGGCTCAAGCCCAACCAAAAGGGACTCAATCCCAACTATCAGACCGTCAATTTCACGGAGGAGGAAAAGAGAGGCAAGTTGTGCCTCATCGTGGCGTCGAAGGAGGAAGCGGAGAAGCATGTGGAGAAGGGCCTGAGAAAGCCCATCGTCATCAACCAGGATGCCAAGGTCTACGCATCTCTCCTATTGAGAAATGAGAAAGTCATGTACGACTATGGCCAGGAGAGGTGCGGGTACCTGCACGTTTGCGAGGCCGGCGGAAAGCTGCGGCTGGTAGATGAGCTCAGTAGCTCTCATGTCGTGCTTGAGGGCGGTGATGGGGCCTTCATCGAACCAGGCACGCGGCTGCAGATCGTGGGCAATCAGGACTTTCAGGAGAGAGACAAGAGAGTCGAGTTCCTCCTGTTTGACCTGGCCAAGGAGAACAGCGCTCCGCCAGCGCTTTAGATATGTACAAAATGATTTACAAGAAACGAGATTCTTTCCAAAACAAGTTTTGCTTGTCGACACCAAGTTCTTGATGACAACAATCTCCAGACATGTGTCTACAAATTGGTTCTTCTTTCCGGTTGCTCATGCAGACGTCCAGAATTCGCTAACTCCTCTTTCTTTGGTGTGCACTCGTCACACACCCTACACTCACCTCTCGCGAGCGGGCAAGAAGCAAAACTGCGGGGACAAGCCGGCACAGCAGTACTCGGGGCGTAGGTGTAGCCATGGCTTCGTTCGCGGATGCCCTCTTCACACAGGTAAAAAAGCCCTCTCCTCACTTGACCGCTTTGAAGTCGTGTCGACCTGGCATCTTGTCTCGCATCTCGTTCTTGAGTCGACTGTTCATGAATGCACAAATGGATTGATGGGATTGCGTAGGGCGCGCGAGTTTGGGCGCCCCAAGGGGAGGACGCATGGGTGCCCGGCATTGTGGCCGAGGACGAGGTGGCCGACAGTGGTGTCGTCAAGGTGGGCCTCGTGCTTGAAGAGGACACCGTAGACGATGACGTCAACGACCAACTGGAAGAAATGCCCTCGGGCAAGGTACGTTCTTAAAACATTTTTTGTATTTAAATTCTTTTATTAAGCTTGAAGCAAATATTTAATTAAAATAATAATAATAATTGTCATTTTTATCATGAAATGAATGTGTGCAGGTAGTGGAAGTGCCAAGAGCACAGCTTCTCGTGCGCAACCCCAAGGTAATGTTTTGCTGTTTAGGCAGAGTGCACACAGCACGTGTACGTGCGTGTTTTCACTAAACGCGTGTTATGCAGATCCAAGATGGTGCCGATGATCTAACGACACTCAGCTACATGCACGACCCGGCCATTCTGCACGCTCTTCATCTGCGCTACCGATTGGACATGATTTACTCCTATGCCGGACCAATATTGATTGCACGTACAGGATCCATGAGCCGCTCACTAGAGTGACAGTTTGGCACAGGTTGACTTGTGCGTGGCGCTGTTATGGACACTTCAGTGAATCCGTACAAGGATCTAGGCGGTCTATACAGCAAAGAGATGATGGACGCGTATGTGGGACAAGCTCAGGGTAACCTGTCGCCTCACGTGTTCGCCATTGCAGAGGAGGCCTTCCGCACTATGCGCATGGATCGTTCCAACCAATCCATCCTCGTCTCTGGAGAGTCTGGTGCCGCTTCATGATGTCCTTTTCCTTCATTTCAATTGAACCACTCATCGCCGTACCTCACTCCCTTAGGTGCTGGTAAGACAGAAACGACGAAGTACGTGCTGCGCTATCTAGCGGCTATGGCCTCGGCTACCTCGGGCGTGCGCGGAGGAACTAAGGGATATCTCCCTCCTCTTGCCCATAAAGTTTTGGAATCCACACCGCTACTTGAGGTACTTCTTCCCCCGCGGATGTACTCGAAGAATGTGCCAACCAAGGGTCTTCTTTCTCATCAATCTAGGCCTTTGGTAACGCGCGCACGCGATTCAACAACAATAGCTCGCGTTTCGGTAAGTTCATTGAGATCTGGTTCTCCAACGACACTGGATCCATCTGCGCGTCGGCCCTTCGCACAGTACATTCCATCTCTTCCTCCTGCCTCAGCATCAGAACTAATAACTAATTCATATCCAATACTTAGTATTTATTAGAGAAATCCCGCGTAGTACGGCCGCCTGCGGGAGAGCGAAACTTCCACTTCTTCTATCAGCTGCTAGCCGGCGCTGATGCTCAACTGGTACCCTCCTTGACAGTTCTCTCGTTCATTGAGGTTATCTGCCACTGCGTTCTAACCCTAAATCTTTCTTAGCGAGCTCAACTCCGATTGAAGCGACCAGAAGAGTTCAGCTATCTGGAGCTAAGCGGTTGTTACACTGTAGAGGACGTGGATGATGCTGTTATATTTAAGCAGACTCTCAACGCTATGAGAGTGATTGGGTTAAGTGACAAGGTAAGGGAATGGAGTTAACATGGTGGCGTGTCTCATGTTAACTTCATTCCCACGAACTACAGGAACAACTCGAAGTATTTAAGGTCGCTGCCGCTGTGCTGCACTTGGGAAATATTCAGTTTACGGAGGACATGAAAGAGGCCGCCAACCTCGTTGATGAAAAGGATGCGGAAGGTCGCCAGAATGGTATCTGTGTCATCCTTAGGTCAAATTAGAAGGAATGCAGCTCATGATCTTAAGCAGGTCCTACCAACAATTCATCACTCAACATTGTGGCTGACCTGTTGGGCTGCAGCGCTGCCGACATTGCGAAGTCGTTCAAAGAACGGACAATTACCGCTGGTGGTACGATGCTCATTACTGTCTACAGCAAGCAAACATTCTATTGGTGCCGACATCACAAATTTCTCAACCTCCAATCCGACAGGTTCTAGTGGACCGGAGAGACTCACCACTCCGCTGAACAAGGCCAAGGCCGAGCAGGCTCGAGATGCCTTCGCCATGCTTCTCTACTCTGCGCTCTTTGATTGGCTCGTGGCTAAGATCAATTCTTCACTACACGAAGATGCTACAAGCGTCTCTGCTTCTCCACAACCTTCACACCATTCGGTAAGCTTCTAGCTATTAAGTTTCGTGGTCTCCTGTTAACGGTGATTGCCGTCAGGTTTCCTCGTACTTCGGCTTTGGTGGAGGAGCTGGCGCCAGTAGTGGACGCGGGAAGATAGGATCATCAAAGGAATCATCTTTCATTGCCCTGCTCGATATCTACGGTAGGCATTCATCTCGGCGCCTGCCTTGCCATGATCACTGACACCCTTCCTTGTCGTGCAGGCTTTGAGAGCTTCGAAACGAACGGATTCCCCCAGTTCTCTATCAATTATGCCAACGAGAAACTGCAGCAGCACTTCAACCAACACATCTTCAGTATTCCTACCACCACTGGTCTGTCGAGCTTTCATCATCCACTGACCTTCGTTCCTGACAGAGTTTGAGCAGAAGGAGTACATCAAGGAAAAGATTGATTGGTCGTACATCAACTTTTCTGACAATCAGGTGAGTTGCTAGAATTGCTGCTCGTCCACCCCGTTTCATAGAACCAACGCTCTGTTTCTCAGGGATGCATCGATCTCCTGGAGAACAAGCCAATGTGTATTCTCTCGCTTCTCGACGAAGAATGCCGCTTCCCCAACGGCTCCGACTCCTCTTTCGCGGCTAAAGTGCGTAAGACTCACAAGGATGATGACTTCTTTGCCATTCCACGCTTTTCACAGACTGGATTCAGCATCAAACACTACGCTGGTATCTCTTAATATTTGTCTTCTATTTAAACTCGATATCTTAGTAACATTCGCTTCACAGGTGAGGTGACCTACGAAGCGACAACGGGTTTTCTGGACAGAAACAAGGATGTGCTCGTGCCAGCACACCCGCTTATCCTGCAGGCCTCCTCAAACCCATTCGTCAAGGTAATGAAAAGAGCTCTACAAGATTCATTGTTGGTGCTAACCATCGATTTACCTTAACGTAGAGCTTGTATTCGCCAAAGCCAGTCGTCGCTTCGACATCATCCTCAAGCGGAGGTCAAAGCTCACCTTCAGTTCCCGCTGCCAGCAACTCTGGTCGCCTGCTAGGTGGGCTCGGATTTGGAAAGGGTCAGTTGTGACTCATCCTTTATTCGGACTTAATCAGCAGCATCTCATCCGTGTATTCGTGGTTCTGATGTGAACAGCCGGGTCCACCGCCGCTGCTGTAGCTCGATCGGGAACGGGCGTGGGCAAGTCCTCCTTCCAGTTCGTAGGAGTGATCACCCAATTCAAGGAATCCCTCAGTCTCCTCATGGATTCTATCGCTGCTACTCAGGTAATCCTCCTGCCTATCTGTCCTTTCCCTCAAGTGGCAGAAAAATGTGAATCCCTGAGCTTGTGCGTACCTTATGCAGCCTCATTTTGTACGATGTATCAAGCCAAATGTGGAGCAGAGGCCGGACCTCTTTGTAAAGCCTCTTGTGCTCAAGCAACTCCGCTGTGGTGGTGTTATGGAGGCCGTCCGCATCTCATCGGCCGGTTACCCTTCGCGTACCTCATATGCCAAGATTTATGATCGGTACTCAAATCTCCACTCATAATCCTCTCACCTTGCGCTGACTTGTCTTGTTGTGATCAGGTACAAGATCTTGATCAAGCATACGCCGGGTCAGGACGATCGAGAATCCTGTATGAATCTGTTCGAGGCTCTGAACATCCCTCCCATTGAACGACAGTTTGGTACCACCAAGCTTTTCCTCAAGTCAGGAATGGTACGGAGCTCCCCGCGAGTAGCATTGGTCAGCATATTTTTATTCATTCTTTGTTATCCAGATTGCACACTTGGAAAAGGTGCGTACAATTCGTCTCAACTGGGCAGCAGCTGTCTTCCAGAAAAACTGGCGACGAATTGTTACCGAGCGGTGGTATGTCGCCACCCGCAAGAAGGTCATTCGTGCTCAAGCCCGTATGTTTCACCTTCATCGCCATTAACAACTGCGTCAATTTCTAAACTGTTCCTCACTTAATTGATTAGAGGCTCGCGTGTTCCTGGCTAAGCTCGAGAAGAAGCGCCTTCGGGAGAACAGAGCTGCCACAGTACTCCAGAAGTACGCACGGGGTTGGCTCGGCCGTCGTGAGTACAAGAGCACCATTCAGGCCGCCGTACTCTTCCAAAGCAGTACGTTGTTCTTCAGCACTGATGTGTCGCGTTACTAAATGCTGTTACAGTCTTCCGTGGTGTTTATGCAAAGAAGAAGGAGGAAGAGAGGCTGCGACGCGAAGAGGAACAGCGCAAGCGTGAAGAAGAGGAGAAACGACTGGAAGAGTGCAGACAAATGAAGGCCGAAGACCACTACAGCCGAATGATGGCCAAGGAGTGGAAGCGTCAGGACGAGGAGCTAGAGCGACAGCGAAGGGAGGCTGAGGAGCGACGACGGAAGGAAGAAGAGGAACAGCGGCGACGAGAGGAAGAAGAAAGACGACGCATCCGTCGCGAGGAGAAACTGCGGAAACAGGAAGAAGAAAGGCAGAAAGCGCGCGACATGGAGCATAAGATGAAAGACGAGATCATGAAAGGAAATCAGCAGCAAAAAGAGCTCTTGGAGCAGCTTAATGAGCTTCAGGCTAGGTTCGCCGACCATCACATCACTTTATTGGTTAGAATTAGGCTTACCCTTTGGTAAAAAGGCATGCAGCAGAGATTGGACTGCGAGACAAGCAAATCAGCAAACTGCAAAAGAAGCATGAGAAGGAGATTGCGCTCAAGAACGAAGCCATGCAACGCCAAAACGATGAGATGACTGAGCGAGCACGCCGCTTGAAGGAGGAGATGGAGACCGAGCTAGAAAACGTCAACCGAGAATGGCAACGTAAGCTGGAAGATCTCACGTGGAAGCAGGATCAAGAGCGCAAGGAGTGGGAGCGTCAGCGTCAGGACTGGAGTGTAGAACGCGCCCAACTCATCGCTGAGGTTGCGAAATGGAAGAAGTCATGCGAAGAGCTCGAAGCCGAGCTCAAGGTTTCATTCATATTCACGTTATCTCCTGCGTGATTCGGTACTGAAGCAGTGCATACTTGGCAGGTGATGGAAGAGCGACAGAGGGGTATCGTTCAGGAGGCAATGACTAAGCAAGACGAGGAAATCGAAACGATGGCCACTCTTGTCGCTGGCTCGACTGACGAGGGTATTTTAGCTTCTTTTCCTCTAAGAAGCATTCATCCTTATCCTTCTTTCTTACAGGCCGCAAGAGGCTGGTAGGGCTCGTGCTTGCCGAAGAGCGGGGCTTCGTTTCCGGCATGCCGGTTCCTGCTGTGGTTCGTACAACAGCTCTTATTTATTCCTTTTAATTGCTTCTAACACCATCAAACGAACAGGTGTCGTTCCGATTCTTACGCCATTGGGGCGAGCTGTCTCTCTATCTGTCAGCCAACCAGCAATCCTACTTGCTGCCCTACACCATCAACAACTTCCGAGCTCTCATTCAAAGCAACTTGCACGATAACTCCTTGCTTGCTTACTTCACTTCGAATATCCTTCTGCTGCTTCACCTCATTCGTAAGGTGAAGCCTGCTCCTTCTCTTGATGCTTCTTGAATCCAGTGCCTCATCCTCACTCCCGCGACGTTTCTTAGGAACTGGCTCATATTGCGTTCACAAGAACAAGGCGCTCGCGTGGCCATGAGCGTAGCTTCTCATCACTGAATCGTCGCTCAATCTCCTCCACACGGCTTTTGGAAGCCATCAATGGTCAGGCAGATGAGGCCGATGATACCGATGGTTACACGCTGCACCTTCCCCCGCTGGACAATTCCATCGTGAATCCTTATCTCCTGTGGAAGTACGTTCGCGCCTGTCTCCAGTCCCGATCTGTTCTGCTAACGGAACTTGGCTTTGCAGCAAATTGGAGGAGGAGAACTTGATTACAGAACCTCAGGGCAAGGAAGACGGTGGCGATGTAGTCGATGAGGGACCAACGGAGGGTCTCCCACCAGTCAAGTGGTTCGAGCGTGAGCTTCGTCGTTTGCTCCGGTATGAACCTTTCGCGAATCTGGCATTTACTGCAGATAGTGCTAATTCAATATCTGATATCAGAACTGCGCTCACATTACTCCACAACAACTTGCGATCAGCACTGAGGAATGTGCTGC
>CDEZ01022906.1:14390-33844 GCA_000826365.1 Acanthamoeba royreba | reverse complement strand
AAATAAAATTAAACCATTTCATAAAGAAACGAAAAGAAACGAACTTTACTTTTAATTTATGAATTAATTTGCAAATGAATTAAGAAATATGCTTTTATTTTTAGATTATTTTTCTTAAATGGCAGGCGTACCGTGAGTTTCAAGAAGGTCCAGACAGTCGACAAGAAATTGCTGACAGCGCAGGTCGTCGAGGGTGCCTCCAAACACTGGCGTAACTTTGGTAGCGCCTCTCGCAAAGATGCCCGACATGGTGTCTTCCAAAACGATTCTCTTGCTCTGCCCTCCTTTGGTCGCTTTTGTTGAACTAAGGTTGCCGCAGAGTACGGCTTGTTTAACTCCGAAATGGCGCTCTAATATCTCTTTCGCCAACGAGCAAGTGCYCATCCTGATCTGCCTTCCAATGCATAAATACTCTAGCAGCCTGAGGAGGTGTGGGTAGATCCCGGTTCCAGTGGCGAAGTTTCCCTTCAACGGGTACGCATGAGGATCCTATATTGCAGCCTATTTGTTTTGCCTACTTTTCCACTGCGGTGATGCCTTATGCGTTGGTTGTCAGAACGGCAAACTGAGAGAGGGAAGCATCAAATGTTTGCGTTGTTTACCCAGCAAGGTAGGCAGCAACAAAGACAGCCTTCCTGCACGAACGTGAGGGAAACATGCGAAAATCTTCATACTAACTTCACCACCTTGAATTGGGTGTGTTCTTCGTCGTTGTCAAACACTTCTTCTGAGTCTTTGTCTTGGGCCGCTTCCTCGTCCTGCAAAAAAGAATACTCGAAATTTTAAAATTTTCGAAACGTTTTCATACCGTTTGAATTGGAATAGGCCACGAACATGGCACGCATCGATGATGGGGCTGTGCACAACATGGCCATGGGGAAAGTATTCAAAGACAATGTACGTCGACGGCCGTGTAGGGCCACATGTGGCAATAAAATAAAAAATAAAAATAAATAAATCAATGACTTGTATTGATACATTCAATTTCTCGTGCAGACGGCACGAATCAATTCGCTTGATTTCTTCAAGACGGGCGAGCACCTCGTCACTGCCAGCGACGATGAGTCGATCCACGTCTACAATGCCGTCTCCGGCAAGTACGGTCTACTTGAATTTAGAAAATACTTCAAAAACATTGATTTTATTTTTATTTGTAATATATAAATAAATAAATAATATTTTAGTTATTTTTCGTATTAAGACTGCTCACGACATGACCGCAGGGCTACGAGGACAGTACTGAGCAAGAAGTACGGAGTGGACCTTATCCGATGGACACACAACGAAAACACCGTCATCTGTGCCTCGAAGAACTCGTGGGACGGTACGTAGTGACAGCGTGTGCGTGACTCTGAGTGCAGAGCGGCACTTTCTCGTTTGATTGAGTTGCTGATGCAGAGACATTGCTCCTATGCAGAGACATTGAGATATCTCTCGCTGCACGACAATCACTACTTGCGCTATTTCAAAGGTCATCGCGATAGGTCTGATCCGCTGCATTCGCGTGCTTCTCTCTGATGTTTACTCACTGGGGAACCCACCGTGTCAAACAGAGTAACTTCTCTTGCAATGTCACCCGTGGACGATACCTTCCTCTCTGCGTCTCTTGATAGCACAGTGCGACTTTGGGATCTCCGTTCAAATGCATGCCAAGGCCTGATTCGTCGAACTGGTCGAGCCAGCGTTGCATTTGACGCGCAAGGTCTGATCTTTGCCGTAGCAACAGCAGGAAATGCGATCAAGCTCTACGACTTGAGGTCATTCGAAAAGGTACCGGATAGAAGAAACCCGATCCTAAGGTTTCAAAGTATAGCTTTAAGTTGCCTCCTCGTAGGGCCCGTTTGCTACCTTCACGGTAGATCCGCACATACAGCTCCAGTGGTCGGGTATCAAGTTTAGTAATGACGGCAAGTACATTTTACTCCCTACGACAGAGAGCGCCATCTATCTTATCGATGCATTCACTGGGCAAAAGGTGCTATCCAATCGACGAGCCTTGTTGAGACCTTTCAACACTGACTATTATGTTCAGAAACAAACGTACACGTCGCGTGTCAATGATCGTCAATCCATACTCGAAGCATCTTTCTCGCCTGATGCGCAATACGTACTCTCCGGTACGGCTACGCGCATGAGCACTGGTCTTAGATGCTAACAGGTGTTACAGGATCGGAGGACGGTAATGTACACGTGTGGAATACAGTAACGGGAGAAGAGGCAGCCGTGTGGCGAGGGCATGCCAGCGTTGTGGGTGCCGTACAGTGGAATCCTCGGTATGACTCCCTCGTAGCTTGCTTGCCCGAGCTTGCTAATGCCTGATCGATCTCGTACAGGTACATGATGGCTGCATCAGCCGACTCGCGATTAGTATTCTGGATTCCAGGAGAGAAGAACAAGGATTGAACTCGCGCCACGCTGAGCGCTGCCTTACTCCGCAGTGGGACTGCACACGCTCCCACGCTCGGGACAACCCCAACCGATTGACAAACAAGACGCAGACGTTGTGCGTAGGTTTGGAAGAGGAGATGAACTTTACCTCCAAAAATGTGAGCAATATGCGCACATAACTGAACACATTCTTATCATTTTTCTGTGTTGGGGTATTGGTCCGTCGCTCTCGCCGAACAACAATCGTTCATTTATTGTCCTGTCCTGCTTTACCACAACCAGCAATGATGAGGAGCGAGAGGACGGCTCTCACTGACCACCGAGATGAGGAAGCTCTCATCAGTACGCCTCCTCGGCGTTACCTCATCGCCTACTCGAAGAAATTGAGTTCATCTTTTTCTCATCTTTCCTTGTTCGGCAATTTCCGTTGTGTTACTACAGACTATGACAGCTGGCGGACCAGATTGCAGAGCAAGAAGATGCTCATTGGACTTGCAATCGTACGTGCCCATCTTGGAATTTTCTATCTCGGATTCATCCGCTGCTTGAGGGCCCGCCTCATACATCATTTAATGGATCTGACCTTGGGCCATCAAAATATATATATAGGTGGCGCTAGTGCTCGTGGCAGCGGCCGTGGCGCTGGTGGTGGGTCTGAGTGTTGGACTGGACGACAAGGATGACAACAACAACTCAGTGGCCAACATCTACGAGAGTGTCGAAGCAGCCAACATACAGAAGCACCTCGCTAAACTTCTGCAAGCGGTGCGTCATCGCCGTTCATACCTCTTACCGGCTCTCTCCTCATGTGTTCAGTGCAGTGTTGTGGTGTCCCCTGCTTCGTCCTCTGATGTAACGCAATCCATCATAAGGCGACATTGCACACGTGTGATGGATTTGGTGTAAATAGAGTTTCGTCACTAACACTCGGACCAACCCACTTCTATAGGCGAACAACCTCACGAACAACACTGTGAACTCGCGTTCCGTCCGTAACGGGTGCGCACATGCTTCCATTGAAATGAACGGAATTGTCCGACGATGGAATGCATTCTGATCGTACCGATGTGATCTGCACTCTTTCTTATGTACAGATACAACAACTCGGCAGAGTACATCATGCAGCAGCTGAACGACGTTGTTGGCAAGGACTTTTGCGAAGTCACGACACAGAGCTTTGTGGTACCGGTCTACCAGGAGCTCGCTAATCCGATGCTGTCCCTTACTGCGATCGGCAATACATCCATCACCCCGGTAGTTTACCAGAGGGGTGCGTAGTCACTAGTATCGAAGAGACAAGAATCTCACGCGTGCAAATGCCGTCTCTTACGATCCACAGGAGCGGACTACCTGGTCCTGAGATACGGTGGCAACGGCACCTTCGATGTCAATGCCCCCATTTCTTTCGTGGCCAGCTTCGGCTGTGATCCGAGCAATTATGAATCCGTGGCTAAGGACTCCATAGCCTTGATCCAAAGGGGTGGCAACTGCACTTTCTACATCAAGGGTGCGCACTCTTAACTTCTTGAGCCAGAGTATCACTGATCTAATAGTTCTTTTATCTCGTTTGCAATAATCATTAGCCTCCTTGGCTGAAAAAGCGGGAGCCTCGGCAATCCTTTTCGCGAATGCGAACACCTCAGTGCTCAGCGCCGCCCGGGTTATGGATCCCACATGGATTCCCAGTACGCCTCTTGCCTTCATTGCAGTGTGCTAGCAGGCCTGATTGTGGCTGGTTTTGGTGTACAGCGGACCCACTTGTGCAGATTCCTTCTCTTATGGTCTCGTACTCGCTTGGCGTTACGCTCCGCACATTGGAAGGTTCATTCCTGTTCACATTCTTGCTACATACCTAGATGTGCGGATGGACTAAAACTACACCACATTCCTACCAGACCCAAAACTGAATGTCAAGACCAACAGCCAGGTACCCCACTTGACGAGGTAGCTGTTACATGCGTCTGACTTACTGCTTGCCAATGTTTCGTCTTACAGATCACGATCGATCCTACATTTAATGTGTTCTGCACAACGAAGGCGGGCGATGGATCTAACATTGTCATGGCCGGTGCTCATCTCGGTTCGTCGACCAGTCGCAATAAGAACTCGTAGCCCACTGTTTCTCTCATACAAATACCTATTTGATACGCTCTGCAGACTCTGTTCCAGAGGGCCCGGGCATCAACGACAACGGAAGTGGTTCGTCTAGTGTTCTCGAATTGGCTATCCAAATGTCGCGCCTCGGAGTCACGCCCAAGAACAAGGTTAGACTTATCTCTATGTTTGCTTCTGGCACATCATCTCACAAGCTCTGATTCGATCAGGTCACCTTTGCCTGGTGGGGCGCAGAAGAGCTGGGACTTCTTGGATCCCGTCACTTCGTACGAAGCATCATCAACACCACCGTACCTACTCCATGATCATTCCCTTATTGATATCACTAGCTCATACGGCTATCGTAGATGGAGAACGATATCGCAGCCTACCTCAACTTTGATATGTTGGGTTCGCCGAACTACGTTCCAGGCATTCACAACGGCTCTGATGCTCCTGCTAATGTATGCCTCTTCTCCTATTCTTTGATCATATTAGTTGGAGTGACATATCCGTGCTGCGTTTTTTTTCATGCAGGTGCGTAACGGCAGTCTGGTGATTCAGCGTATCTTTGAGGATTTCTACAACAACATTCTGCACAAGCCCTACGAGCTCACTGGCATGGGGGGTGGTTCCGACTACTATCCATTCATCATCTACACTAACATCGCTGCTGGTACTGGCCTACCATTCAATCACGCTGGAAATGAGGCTCTGTCTAATCTCTTCTCTTCGTCTAGGTGGACTCGCTGCTGGCGCATCTTCTCTCAAGACCATGGATCAGCGCGCCACCTTCGGCGGTTTTGCTGACGTGCAGGTAAATAAGAATCATGCCTGCGAGTTACGAGTGTACTGATCAGGAATGTTGTATGCCTGTAGTTGGACACATGCTACCATATGCCCTGTGACACAACGGACAACATCAACACCGTGTGTCTACAGGTACTTTGTCTATCAAGAACATCCTTGACTGAATGAGCTAACATTCCTGTGTGATCAATTTCTCCCAGGAAATGGCGCGTGCGGCTGCGTACGTGCTGCAGAAGCTTGCCCTCCATGACAACGTTCGAGAGTACATTTATGGCGTGTAAAGGCAGTTTGGGACAGCTGGGTGTACCATTCACAATGCTAATTGGTTGTGAGTCTCCCCGCCATTCGGTGGTAGATAATAGTCGCTCTGTTAGAACATCTTGTGTTGAGTCAATAAGTTTTGTATTCTCCCGTTTTGTGTTGGATGCATCTTCGCGCACATTCTCAAGATTCCAAAACATACTTGACGGAAACTGCTTCACTAAACGGTTTGGGTATCCCGTGCGGGATTTGAGTCAGCGGCAACCAAACATGCTGCACCGTCAGGCCGCACACAACCGAGTTGGCGAAGTTCCTATCCCACTGACCAAGCTGAGCGCTAACCTCGCCAACGTGCCCGCCGGCAAGACGCCCGTAGTGCTTCTCTCCACTGGGTACAAGCGTCCTCCGCACTATGGGAGAGGACTTACCCAAAGTATCTGACGGCTGTCTTTGTGTTCGGTACAGGTCGTATGCGCCGGTGCACCGCATGCATGTGCAAGTGTTCGAGGCTGCCAAGCAGTGGTACCGACTGGTCCTTCGTGGCGCCGAGGTGCTTGCGCTGTATTGATAAGTCAACGCGTGATGGCAGGCTGGAGGAACACCACAACTTCGTGGTGGTGGCTGGTTACTTGTCGCCTTCGCACGACAACTACGTCTCCCGCAAGGTTTGTATACACAACTCATGCGTATTGGCTTGAGGAAGGATACTGATGGTGTCTCCTCTCTTCCTGATCAGATGCTGAGCAAGGGACTACGAAGCATACCCATTCAGCACCGTATTGCTATGTGCAAGCTCGCAGTGAAGTACATCAACTCTGTCTTGATGAATGCGTTGCCAACCTTGAGTCCACTAATCACCTCTTGCGAAATGGGAACAGGGATTCACCGTGGCTGGCCGTAAGCGAGTGGGAGGCCAAGCAAACGATGTTTGTTGACTTCCCTGACGTAGCCAGATTTCATGAAAGATACATTACGTACTGTTACTGTCCCGATCTGTTACAAGGAGCTGGTTGTATGCTCACCTGCAGCTCAGGAGCGAGATGAAAAACAGGGCGCCCAACATTGTGGTGATGTACCTCTGTGGAGCCGATCATGCCGTTGGCTGTGGCTTGCTTCACGGCCTCTCGCCCACTCTTCCAGTGGTGGCGGTTGCTCGGTACTTCCCATTTCCTTCTGTCCAGTTCTAAGCATCAGTGCGCTGTTACTGATCGTTCACGTGCAGGCCGGGCTACACGGATAAGATCGCCGGACTGAAGCGCACTGAGGAACGATGTTACTTCGTGCAGCTGGAAACAGAAGATGTTAGCTCCACCCTTATTCGCGAAAGGTGCGTACGCGCTGGAGCATCATAAGACTATTTCGACTGATCAATATGGGCCTCTGTCCAATGCAGACTTCAAGCCTCTCAAGGGGTAGAGGACCTTACCGGGCAGGCCGTATCGCAGTACCTCTTTGAAAATGATATTCACAAGCTTTATGCCAAGACGTGATAACACTGGTTGCAACTCAGTTGTGAGACTCTCGCTTGTTGGCCTCGGCCTGAGCATCACCAGCAATCCTTACTACATCCACGCGCTCCATAATGGTTGCAATAGCTGCCTCCGCCCTTTCCTTTTCCTCTTCATTCATTGCCAAGTTGGCAGGAGTCTCGCGCTGGCAAGCTCCCTTTTCTGTGATACATGGATATTTTTACTTGAACATGCGTGCTGATATGGGCTGAGCGTACCTCGCCGAATGCCACCGGGAGGAGCAAGATGATCACCCTGCGGAATGAACCCGTAGACAGCAACATCAGGATGCGTCTGCGCAAAATATTTCGTCACTACGAGAAGCACTATCGGTAAGTCTTTCGGGTCCCAGGGCATGTAGAACGGAATGGTACCGTGTTCTTTGATGTCCTCAAACGGCTCCTCTACCTTGTTGAACACAACACCTGCGTGTCATACCAAGTTGGTGATTCAACTCTTTCGTCTATGACGCGCGAATGCAACTTACCGAGAACTTTAACGCCATGCTTCTCGAAGTATGCTTTGTTGAGATTGAAGCTATCTATGGCGTCACCAACACCTGTTTCATGATCACGAGAAGGATATTAACGCATCGTATTAGGAAGTATTCTCGAGATATGTACCACTCCGCCCAACAAGGAGGACAGGAATGCCAAGGCGCTGCGCAATATGTGCATTCGATGCACCAACAACACTAGACATGAACACTTGTTAACGGCCAGCTGCCAACATCACAAGGAATGCACGAGCAGTACCTTCCCACTGATGGATACCCTACGCCATCAACAATGACAAACTGTGAAAAGGTACGGTGAGTACTGTCATCTTGGAGAGGCACAATGTTGCGTAGTACTTTCTTGCCCTTGCCGATCTCCGTAACGGCTTGCTCTATCTTATCAAGCAATTCTTTGGGAGATGGACCTACACCTGTGATACACTCTCGCGTGAAGCCCGTATAGAACACGAGAGGACCAATGCCACGGTGCTTGACGCCTAGGATGCCAAGAGCATGAATGTGGCAAAACGGGTCAGGCGGAAGCGGTACGCGATGAAGAATCAGGACATGATCGCGGTACCGTGGAGATGGCAGTACTTGGACACCAACTGCACGTCGATGCACTGCGTTGCCGGCTTGATGTAGGCCACCTCGTCCGGTTTATACACTCCCTGCACCACGCGTCGTCCAGGTTAAAAGCCATCCTGACTAAGTCAAATGATTTTATAATAATTATTATTATCAAAATAATCCGTGTTGAAAATGTAATTTATTATTTCTTTACTAAAATTAAATTATTTATGTTGAAAAGTACCGCACGAAGAAGGGAACCCAGAAGTCCCAAAGCGACCGTGCTCTTGCCCTGTGTGGGAGAGTAGAAAGAGAGCTTAGCTCCACCCTGTACGTGAGGGTGGCTTGGGCACCACCATAGTCGTACCACAGAAGCGCGATCGCCAGAGACAAAAATCATAGCGGGCGTGACCTGATTTTCAACGCCTGTGGTTGCTGTCTCTCGTACCTCCATCTTTTGCCCCTCAAATTGTAATATTTTTGAATGAATTATGAAACTTTTTCAGATTTCGTGCAACATGAAATTTCGTGCATTTGAGCCATTGACCTTCCACGTAAGCCCGAAGTAGATGGAGCAGGCCCACGTTGTGCCCTACGAAGGGGTGCAGCCTCCTGTTTTGCCGTATTTGTCCTGTGGCCCGGCTGATGGGTACCAAAGATTAGTTTTGAGGGTTTATTATTGCATTGGATTTGTTATTTATATTTAGAGTTCTTCCTTAATATTTAATAAATTTTAAGATTTACTTATTCTTTCTTAACCAACTGGACACAGCTGTCGACCGGCGACAACGCCTGAAGGCCCGCGACGCAAGCGCGGCCGACCGCGCAAGCCCAAGCCGGACCTCTCCGCAGTGCGACCTTCACGTACCTGGCCGGCCACCACGCCACGAGTGGATATGTTACTGATGAGTACTCATGTGTTCTTTGTGCCACAGCGCCTCCCATACGTCCGGCAGTAGTAGCGCCTGAACGTGCGGCACCACAAGCCGCTGTGCCTATTCAAGCACATGCACCCAGCGCAGTGAAGCTTAATCCGAATTGTAAACGAGCTCGAATGGTGGCAAGCGACATTCAATCTGAGCTGCTGATTCAGCCAATAGATCAGCCACACCATCATACGGATGGAACTGCTATTGTCTACGCGGACTATGAAGCAGGCAACGGAGAATTGTATGGTAGCGAGGATGTCAATGTTTACGATGGGATCGAAGAAACGGTGGCACATGTGGCGCCATCGCATGAACGTACAGGGCAGAAGAGTACGAGGAAACATGGGAACCCAAGCGAGAAACGAGGATCTTCCACAGCGATGGTGTCGAGCGTGCTTGAACTGCTGATTGATGAGATGAAGGACATGAAGCGCGAATTCAAGTACGTGCGCCGAGACATCTCCAAGCTCGCAGGTCAACAGAACGCACTCCACCAGATGCAACAAGGTACAAGAATCCATGCACCTCATGGATCAGTCATAGAATACTTAATGACGTCCTTTTGGCTTTTGTTGTACAGAGCTCGAGCATAAGCTTGACCGTATACCGCTCAGCGATAACAATTCAAGAATGGCATCCAGTCAAGCGGAACCATCAGAGCCACCGTACAGTGTTGTTCCTTTTGTAGGCGAGTCAAGTGCTCGCAAAGCACGCCAGCAGTTTGTTTATCAGTTTCCGTTTCTTCAGCGCTACCGGCTTGATGCTCGCGATGTTCCCTTTGTTGTAGATGATATCAGGTATTCCCTATTCAAGCCGTACCCCTAACATGGCTACCTACTGAACAGAGTTTTTGTTGGTTATAGGAAGCCGCACGTACTAGTGCGCGTGGTTTCTCAACCTCTTCAACCACATGCAGTCATCCTATATGCCAACGACGCGTTTTGTCGTATCGTCAAATACGAGCTGGTATGATCTGTTTTCCAAATTCGTTTGATTATTTGTTAACATTAAACTTTGTGCAGCGCGAATTGCTCGGTTGTCCTCCAAACAAGGTTGCACTACTGCACAAAGAGCACAAAGAATCCGCGATACATCATTTTATCAACCGGTACCCGTGTGGTTTCAAGATAAATGATTGAAGATGCTTACAGGTTCTCCATTTTTTAATGCGTATGAGCAGCATGCATTCGGATTTGACGGACGTGCACGACGCCAGGCTCTTTTTGCGAGCCAAGGACGGCACCTTCTTCCAGGGGAAGTCACGCCAGCAAGAGTTCTTTGATCCTTGGGGCAATGTGCGTGGTTCTTCACTCAACAGTTAGGTAACTTACTGTCATTTCCTGAAATACAGCTGGCGTTTGGCATTGCATGCCTGGATAGCGTCGTGATGATTGATCCTTCTAACGATACCCCGAAGTACTGTATCCGACGAAACGAGTTCTTACATGAGGGTTCGACTCCTTGCATAGTGGTTCAACTCCTACCTAGACTGTGCGCTGAGATACACGTCTTTTTCCCCAGAGTGCAACAAAATGATGAATCCCGAGCTGTTGGCTTTGGTGTTCCCCTCTTTGGCAGCAACCCTGGCGCAAGGAACTCCCAACAACTATGCTTCCTCCACAGTTTCGTAAGAAGCTGTGTGCTTCTTGCCCAAGCAATGTACAAAGCAGTCTTGTGTTGGTTTTTTCAATTCACATTTTCATAACAATTTGGAGATGGGAAAGGCTGGGAAAGAAGGAAACAAAGAGAAAACTAACAACAACTGACCAAGACACAGATAACAATGAGTTTATGCTTCTAGGTTCACCATATCCTCATTGCTACTTTCCATCTTACTACTTATCACTGATGACCTCAACATTATCCACTGAGCCCCTTGCGGCTCTGGAGGTTGGTCATGCAGAGATGTCAAAGGCATGATCAACTTATTGCTGGGGTTTAATAAAACATATATCTTAGTTCCTGCAGTGTCGCCAAAAAAGAAATTATTGAAAAAGAAATTGTAAATGTTACATTTTTGTGCTTCACGTGATGGCCACGGTTGGTGTCTCGGCCCTCGCTGATGCTGCTCGAGGTACTGTCTCGCACGAGGAGGAAGAGGCCCTATGCTGCACCAGCTGCCTGTTGGTCGGTCTCTGCTGCGATCGGTACCTTTTTGCTGTTCGCGGATTTTTTTATTATGGGAGTTTAAAATAATTGTACAAAATATATAAACGAAAAACAAATTGATTCTCATTTTTATTGGTAATAAAAATAATTTGTAACATTTAAGATTGAAGTTTGTCGATGACGTGGTGGGCTGTACAGTTGTCGGCCATGTGGACGGTGCGTGCGTAGAGGTATCGCTAGCACATGCAACTTGCGACGCAAGCGCGGTCGACCTCGCAAGCCCAAGCCTGATGCCTCCATGACTCAGCGCACCATGCATACAGTCCCTTGTACGGACCATCATCATCATCATCATCAACTCGGTCACTTAATCGTTCATGTCGTCCTATTGACTGTAACCTCTCTTCCCAGTACCTCTCATTCGTCCAGCCGTACAGGGAATGACACAAGCTGGGACGAACACCAAGTCACAAGCCAACCCTGTTGCGCGTCAACCACGCGGTCTGCTGGCCATAAGGCCGAGATCTGACACGGTGCAGTCACCAGAAGCATCAATGTCGTTGATTCAAAGCTTGTCTCCCATCCCATCAACGTCAGAGCCCAGCGCAGCGGAGCTGACCGCGTATACTCAGTTAAAACGACCGAGGGTGGCGGAAACCGACCCGCAAGCTAGCTCAAGTCAACCAACCATTCACGGTTTCTACCAGATCAAAGTAGAGGAGACAACAAGAGGCGAAAACAAGCGTCCGGTGTCAAGGAGAATTATGTCAAACATGCTTGCACTGTTAGCTGAGGAGATGGAGGACATGAAACGCGAATTCAAGTGCGTACGCAGAAACGTTTCGGAGCTCGCACATAAACAGCACGCACTGGAACAGATGCAGCAAGGTACACTCGTCACCCGCAACCTGCGCCTGGCCGTCTTCGTTTCTGTGCCTTACGCATATCATTACCATTTTGTTGATAGAGCTTGAGTACACTCTTGCTTGTGAGCCATTCCTGGTTCATGCCTACAGCAAGCAATTTATTGAGAACAGGACATCGTCTCATTTTAGCCTTGCGCGCAAGGCAGAAATCCTTCCCCATTTCAACGTGACAACTGGAGAAGCACGGCGGCGGATCATTGATCAATTTCCGTTCCTCGAACGCTATCGGCTCGATGTCCGGAATGTTCCCTTTGTGGTCGACGATCTCAGGTATGATCTTGATTCCGAGATGATAACTGCCTACTCATCCATCGCTACTATCGTATCCATCGCAGCAAGCCATTTGTGGTAATGCGCGTCATTTATCCTCCAGGCCGTAGACCACAGCCAATAATTATTTATGCCAACGATACTCTCTGCCGACTGGTCAATTATGAGCTGGTACAGGTCTCCTCATTTCTTATCTTTACTTGATTCATTCATTGATTGTGATTGTGCAGAACGAGCTGATCGGCTGTTCAGGAAAAAAGTTCGCCAAGTTTGAGAAGGATAACTTGTACTGGGCGCACACCAAGAAACAACTTGTACAGCGGTGCGCCATGAAATACAATCAACAGCACGGAACCACCCCGCTCACAAGCAACTTGACACATGTGCAGGGTGCACCAGGACTTAATGGACGTGATCTCCTTCACATTCACCTTGATAGCCAAGGATGGCACTCTCTTCGGAGTGGAGGGTCTACAACAGTGGTTCCTGGATAGCTGCGGCAACGTACGTACTCGTGCCACATCTCAGTTGCTCCCCCTCGATCTCACCCTAAAATGTCCATCAGCTTGAGTATGGTGCGCTGAGTTTAGCCAAGGTTTTTCCTGCGCAGCAACTGGTGGGATCTAATGCCTGCTTAAGTTGATGAAATGTATTCCGTGTGCATCAAGGATAAATGATGGTTGAATGAGCATCCATTTCCTCCTTATTCGCTGATGTACCCAACTTCCACGTCCCCTCCGAGATCCTTGAACGAACCGTTGAAGAGAGCGAGTACGTCGGCCATTGCGGGCCGCTCGGTAGGGCTTGCATGCCAGCATTGTTTCATCATCTTCTTCAACGCGGTCGGGCAGTCACTCGGGATGCGAGGCCGTCGACCATCCAGAACCTCAAGTGTAACATCCATGAAGCTGCGTCCGCTGTAGGGCTCCCGCCGTGTGATGACCTCCCAGATCACGATGCCAAAGGCGTACACGTCAACTCGCTCATCGTAGCGTTCGCCACGGATGATTTCAGGTGCGGTCCAGCAGGGCGCACCGCATCGGGTCATGGTTGCGTTCTCCTCCTTTATCCGCACAAAGCCAAAGTCCGCCACCTTCACTCCCCAGTCTTTGTCAACCTGCAATCATAGACCTGAGTTAGCCGAGACCAACCGAACGCACATAGATGAAGACGCACCAACAAGTTTGAGGGTTTAAGACTGAGGTGGATGATAGCTGGCCTAAGAGAGTGCAGATAAGCAATGCCTCTCGCAGCGTCGCGGAGAAGCCGCAATCGAACCTCCCACGATAGCTTAACGGTGTTGTTTCGCAGAATGTCTTGAAGGCTGCCCCTCTCCACGAATTCCGTTACGAAACTGAGATTGGGCGACTTGATGCAAGCCCCTGGGAGTGTCACAAAGGAGATTAGAAAATAAATGACACTGCACAAGAGAAAGAGATGATGTACCAATAAAGGTAATGACGTTTGGGTGATTCAGCTCCGAGAGGTAGGCGATCTCAGCCCTAAACTCGAGCATGCGCTGCTCGTCAAGCTTCTGCTTGACGAAACGCTTCACTGCAACCGGGACGCCCTTCCACGTTCCTCGATGAACAACGCCGTAGGAACCCAGTCCCATTTGCTCTCCCATCTTAATGTCATGATACTCGAGAATCCATCGGCACAAGTTCGCTGACGCTAAGATTCGGTCTTCTTGTATCTGGCTGTGCTCAACCTCTGCTTTGTCGTCCTGGTCTTCTTCCCTTTGTTCATTCTCGTGCTCATCTCTGCGGTCGTACACACGATCGGATACCGACGCACATTTCGCTCGACCTACAAATCGTTGCTCTAATCCTTCCATCTTGACTTCATACAGCTGCGAATCTGTACCATGAAGATAAGCGTTTGCTCACTTGCGCATCTACTGCAGAACGACAGATGTGTACCTTGCTCACCTGGCACATCGAAATCTCCGACGCACAGAAGCTGGTAGCGTTGATGGTGCGGCAACTCTGTCTCCTCCTGAAGCAGATGTTGGGTCGCTTGTGCCAGCAGTATTTGTCCACCGTCTGCCAGGGCCGTAAGACGTGCAGCGATATTCACTGTAGGGCCTATGTACTCCACTCGCCGAGATAGAGGATCGCGGATAAGCCGAACGGGACCGGTATTGATGCCCATCCTTACTCGCAAGCCATTGTAGAGTACATCACCAGTATCGGGACAGTACTCCTCAGTCGCCGCTGGATGCGCTAACAGCGGTTTGGGCCACCCCACACGTAGCAGAGCATGCTGCACATCAATACACCACGAGAGTGCGTCGGCAGCTCGCGCGAAGGCCATGCAGAAGGATCCTTCGCCTGAGCTTCGATCTCGTATGAACAGAACTTCATAACCTCTATGCGATCGGAGTAGCTCTCGAAGGGTAGCGTTGTGAAGCACGGTGGCATCGCGCATCGCGGCTGGATCGAAATTCCAAAGCGAGGCGGCACGCCATATATCGGTGAATACAATTGTCACGTCCTCATTGACGCTAGGCGGCAATATCTCCTCCCGAATGGCTGGTAGTGAGGCTCCTTCAGCAATCTTTCCCTTCTTACGTCCGGTCGATCTGCGTCGCTTCTTGTTCGGGCCTTCATGAGCGCTAGAGTGTTTCAAACTGCGGCTACCGGTGGAGTCAGTCGAATCATGGTCCGAAATGGTAGACCCACGGGGAATAGGGCGCATGGCAGAATCAGTGTTATTCCTTCGCATCACCGACGGATCGAACCAGATGGAAACCGAGTTGAGAGAAGACACCTGACGAGCCTGAGCCGAGGATGACGACGATGAAGAGGAAGTGAACGAGTTGAGCGTCGTGAAGGCCTCTGGAACCATTTGAGTAAGACGTGTCATGATCTCAAGAAAAGATGGCCGTCGCGTTGGGTCAGCATGCCAACACTCAGTTATGAGTTGCCGATACTCGATCGGACAATCAGATTCACCCTCCGGCATTGTTGGCCTCCTATCATCACGGAGCACTGCAACGGCTATGGCAGCGGGACTGTGAACAGGAGCGTTAACATGAATTACAGTGGAGGGCCTGGTCATGAGTTACCTCATGCCTGAGTATGGTTCTTCTCGAGTAAGGAGCTCCCACATGATGATGCCAAATGAGTAAACATCGGCTTGGGTATAGTCCAAATTGCTTTGCTCACGTAAAACCTCTGGTGCTGCCCAGTGCAGGGAGCCCACGGTGCCCTTATTGTCTCTCTTCTTCATATCCTCTTTGAACTTCGTAAGTCCGAAATCGCTCACCTACATTGGGTGAAGCATCAAGTAAGCAAGAATCTTCCCAATAACTTCTTCAAAAGAGAGTGTGTGCCTTGACATTCCACTTCGCATCAAGCAAGAGATTGAGGGACTTGAGGTCGCGGTGAACGATACCTGATCGCACAAGTGTTGAGGTTTCACAAACAATACAGTCAATGAAATAGTTGAGTTAACGTACCGCTTGAATGGAGGAAATGCATTCCCTTCGAGGCCTGGAGGGCCACCTTTGCCTTCAGAGCAAAAGGGATATCAACGACTAGGTCATTATGGAGCAGCTGAAGGAAGCGAACAACCAAATAAAAGGGTGAGCTACAATTACAAAAATAGAGGTTAAGCACGCACATCGTATAGAGAACCAAGGGACATGAATTCCATCACGATGCACATCCTTGATGCTTTGGTAGATGCGGCCATAAACAAGACAACATTTGGATGTCTCAGCGTTGTCATCACACGAACCTGTAATCACATAATCGATAACTTAGTGGCAAGAGGGCGAGCACCTTGTTCAGGTACAAGTACCTCTTCTTTGAAGTTCTTCTCCATTTCCTTTGTGGCCTTTTCCGCCGCCAGCACTTTCACCGCGACTTCAGTACCCTTCCACATGGCTCTATAAACCTGGCCGAAACCGCCCATTCCGATGACCGGTCCCATTTCTAGTTCGTCAAAGTCAATCTCCCAGTCATCACGCTGCCTCCGTCGTAGAGCCTCCGTAAGGAACCAGATCACAGTGCAGACAAGAAACAATAAGATGATAGCTCCCGCTGGAAGCGCTATGCCTGTCAAGTTCGAATCTCAGCATTTCAAATTGGAGAAAAGAACCAACTGAAACTGTGCGTACTTAGGGCGATGATGGCGCTCTCGCTCAGCGAGCTAGAGTCTGGATCGACCAATTCTTGGCAGTAGGCACCCGTGTGTTGATTGTCACAAATGCAGGTGCCACTTGAGCAGTCGCCCGCGTTGGAACATAAAGTTCCATCAGGTGTAACACAACCGGCAATGCTGCTCGCCCGGTAGTCGTCGCAGGTGAAGTTCTTGAGGAACTTGAGGAATCGCCGATTGATTGCCTCTATCGATGTAGGCAACACATATCCTTGCCTATTCGCCAAGAGTTAGGTCTCATCATGAGTTTAACAGAGTTCTCACGCACATCTTCGCTATGCCCGTTGCTGTAGAATCTGTTTGGGTCCAGTAAAGGAAGTCAGCCAGGGCGCTCGCTTTGGAGCAGTCTTGCATTGTGGCCTGACGGTAGAAGAACGATCCAAAAGTGGCAATCGGCCAACTCCCATTGCCCATTCCTGTTGATATTGTAGACAAACGTGAGCAGGAACATTTTATCAAATGGTTGATTAGCTTACACGAACCTAGCGCGAGCGAATTATAGTCAGAGGCAACTCCTTTTGCCGCAAGGTAATCATTTATAGCGCTGGTCACTGAGGCTGCGTTGGCCTCAACGATAAAGCCTGCCGGATTGATCAAGGCCGCCGCTTCCACGTACCGGGTCTATTCATATCGTAAGAGAAGAGGAAGCAAGAACGGATCAATCCAGTTTACGTACCGCCAACACATCGTAGAGTCTGCTGAACCCAAAGCCACCGGTTGTGTCCAGTAGCGTGCTTGTTATTGAATCTGTCGTCCAGACTATTGACGATCTGTTAACTGCACTCTGAACCGGAAATACGACTGGTCCGCCTCTTCCAACAGTGTTCGCAAACTCGGGCACGGTGGCTTTAAGTACGGAGGTAAAAAGCTTGGTGGTCTCCGAAGGCGCACCGAGGATAACCACGACAATGGATTGGTTAGGCAGAAGAGCTGCAACTTCTGGTGAGTTGAGGTTCTTGATTCGCTGATCGTTCCACATGGTGAGATTGTTCAGATAAATTGCGGCTATTGTCTTGAAATCGAGGATAAGCTTGTGGCCTCTGAGCGAGGGCAAATTGTAGGCTAGAGGATGGAATCAGCTAACTGCATCACTTTCACAAGCAATGAATAAGTGAAGTACCCGGTACAACAGCGTAGGCGGTGATGGGAAGGAGGGCGAGATCGGGCATGAGGGAGTAGTAATATTGAGGGAGGCCACTTTCAGTTCCACCAAAGTCGGTGTCGTAGGTGACGAGTTGCTGCGCTGCCTCAGTAGACGCCGAGGAGAGGAAGTACTTGATCCGCGTGTTGGCCGATTGACTGCGGGACACAGCCCAAGCAGTGTAAAGTGGCAGTGAAGATCCCACGCCGATGAGGTAAGCCGTCGAGAACGCTTGCTTGCCATTGCACAGGATATTGTTCAGCAGATCAATCAACCTCTTACGCAAGGTCACATCAAGCGGCACGAAGTTGAGCTCAACAAGTGCCGCGGAGACCCTACACAAGCCGTGGGTAAGACAAAAATATGGCTCGTTAGTAGTCTCTAGAGAAAGTACCCATCGTTGGTGTGGATCCAAGCTACGAAGTTGAGCACCTCTCGGATAGAGGTGCAGTCGAATGTAGAAACGTTGTGGGGAATGGAAAAGTAGGACATATACGCGATCGGCCAGCTGCCATTCCCAGGGGCATCATAGATATCCACGGTAAAATTGCTCTGTCCGAATTGTGGCAGGAATGCGGCCATTGATGACTGCACAGAAGCGACGGAAGCCTGAACCAGAGCGCCCTCTCTATTGTACAATTGCGCCCATCTGGCCCCCTGGGCCACCGCATCATTGAAGTTGGCAAACGTCATTGCGTCCGTGTGGTTCTGCGCACAGAAACATGCTTAGAGAGGTTACTTTCCCAGGTAAGTGGCGCACCTTAGTCCAGTTGAGTCGCGATAGGGAACTAATGCCAGCATCTAACGCCGTTCCTTGCAGGGCAGGACGCATAAGAGAGAAGTTACCTTGAGCCATGCGAAGCTCCGAGGCAAAGAGAGAACTGAAGCTGGCCAGTGCTCGTTTGACCGTTTCGGGTACGCTGATGACCGTATTGTCTGAGTACCCCAGAGTGATAATGGTGGGCGGCAGCTTCTCGCTTATTTGGGGGTTGAGTTGTTTGATAGCGTCGTCATCCCAGTGCGTAATGTTGCCTGCCCATATTCGACCCAACGTGTCACGATCGAGTATCTGCACAGAGTGTCCTTGGGTGAGTCTCCCTACACTCGACGACGTCTAAGAGAGGCGACAAGCAAAGATAAGACGCACCAGATCGGGATCGGTTGTGTTAAGCGTCGATAGGGTATGTACGAACACCACGGCTTGGCCGGCAATCGGAAACTGGGCAAGATCACCATAGCTTGCCACCATCTCTGGAGGTATCGGTCGGTCAAGGCTCAGGAAGTCGGCTTTGCCCGCAGCATAATCAGCCAGTGCACCGTTTGTTCCGATTGACGAGTACGTGATTCTGTCGTTGGGATTGTCCAGACCCCCCCCCAATCAATTATTCATTGATGTGTTTGGTCGAGCATTGAGCACACGTAAGTATTCTTCTTCCTTTTTCAAGCCCAAACAAACTAAGGGAACATCAACAAGTGACCTGCAACAAACCTTGACGGCCGCAGCATGCTGCTATCAGCCACAACCAACCAAATCAAGTTTCTTGATTTGGGATCTTTAATTGTGTGCGTGATGGTACACGCAAATCTTGAACGAGGAGAACATGTGTGTTCCACGAGTCAAGTCAACTCGAAACACGACGAACGAAGCTAAAAACGACGTATCTGGTAAAAACGCTTGGGAACGCTCATACATATCTTCCGTCATTACCAGAAAAGAGCATGCATATTTTTGGGGGCAATTTCTGATTCGCCAATTTGTTGCAATTATCCAGAAACGAAGTCCTA